>LR751398.1:0-52518 GCA_902729485.2 Mus minutoides | reverse complement strand
GTAAACTACATTGGGTTTACAATCACTTGGGTCAGTTTATTTCATAATATACTTCTTCATTTTAATGATTTGTGAGTAGCAGTAGAGTTTTGCTTAGTTTAGATTTTAGTCACATTCAAAAGATAGATTTATATGTCAATAGTTACTGAAGTTGTTATATGAAGTATCCAAAATAGTTAAATAACAAAAAAAAAAAAAAAAAAAAAAAAGGAAAGTAGATGGGAAAGAAATAGGGACTTATTGATTTAATACAGTTTCTGTTTTACAAAATAAAGACATTCTGGAAATTGATTCCCCAACAATGTGCATATACATAAAATTACTAAGTCACACAATAAAAGTATGATTAATTTTGTGTGTTTTTATAACTGGAACTTAAGCTTAAAAATACATCCCCTTGAAGTAACATTCAACCCACTGAACAAGGAAAAACCAGGTTAGATTCATTCCTTCAATTCCTAGCCTGTCCCACAGGGCATGCCAAGTCCCCTGAGTTAGTCAAAGGCATCTCCCCTCCCCACTCCATTGTAGGGCCACTACTGTCTCTGCCTTCCTGAAGTCTGACAAACAAGGAACATCCAACCATGCTACACCAAGAACATCCCACCTGCATGGAAAACATTGAGATTAGGCTTCCCTTCTCAATACCTACTATACCCAGAGCATACAGGGACAAAGATATGGCTAAAGACTAGCGTAAGAACAAAAACAATCATTTCCAGGGCTCCATGGATGCTTCAGAGTATAGTATATCTCATTACAAAAGCCCTGAATATTCTTTTATTTTTCATTTTTTTTAGATATTTTCTTAATTTACATTTCAAATGCTATCCCGAAAGTACCCTCAACCCCCCCTCTGCTCCCCTACCCACCCACTCCCACGTCTTGGCCCTGGTGTTCCCTGTATTGGGGCAGATAAAGTTTGCAATATCAAGGGGCCTCTCTTCCCAATGATGGCAAACTAAACTAGGCCATCTTCTGCTACATATGTAGCTAGAGACATGAGCTCTAGGGGTTCTGGTTAGTTCATATTGTTGTTCAACCTATAGGACTGCAGACCCCTTCAGCTCCTGTGGTACTTTCTCTAGCTTCTCCATTGGGAGCCCTGTGTTCCATCGTATAGATGACTATGAGAATCCACTTCTGTATTTGCCAGGCACTAGCACAGCCTCACAAGAGACAGCTACATCAGGGTCCCTTCAGCAAACTCATGCTGTCCTATGCAATAGTGTCTGAGTTTGGTGACTGATTGTGGGATGGATCCCCTGGTGGGGTAGTATTCTAACACAACTGAAGCAGAAAAAAAATTACCTTAAGTCCAATTTCCTGAAGATGATAGAAGCCTCTAAAGAGGAAATGAATAAATCCTTCAAAGAAATACAGAAAAATAAAATCAAACAGGTAGAAGCCTTTAAAGAGGAAACTAGTAAATCCCTTAAAGAAGTACAGGAAAATATAATTAAACAGGTAAAGGAGATGAATAAAACGGTTTAAGATGTGAAAGTTGAAATAGAAGTAATGAAGACAGAACAAGGGAATCCTGAAGAAATTAACAAATAAAAATCCTAGGAAAGAGAACAGGAGAAACAGATGCTGTCATCACCAACAGAATATAAGAAATGAGAGAGTATCTCAAGAATAGAAGACACAATAGAAGAAATGGGTATACCAGTCAAAGAAAAGGTTAAATCTAAAAAAATCCAGACACAAAACTGTAGGCAGCCACGGCTCTGTGCAGCTGTGGCTCACTGCCATTGCAAAATGGCACGTCCAGCCGCCACGACTTTGTGCAGCCATGGCTCCCCACCATTACAAGATGGCACAGAGGTTCGGCCAGCTGTCAGATGAAAGAGCCTAGTGCGCATGCGTGGCTCTCCTCAAGTGATAGCCCCTCCCGAACGGGTTATATGCTAATGAGGTGTAGTCTGCTGCACCAATCCGCAATCACTATGACACCCTCCCCTTCTCTGGGAGGGTATATAAGCATCAGCTCTCCCACTGCTTGGGGTCCTGGGCAACTGCAATCAAGGAGCTCCTGAGTAAAGGCTGTTTGAGAAGATCCCGGTGGTGGCATGTCTTTCTTGCCAGTTGAGTGAGGTGCGTCACATAAAACAAGCAGAAAATCTGGAATATATGAAAAGATATAACCTAAGTATAATAGGAATAAAACGTGAAGAGTCCCATTGCCAAGAACCAGAAAATATTTTCAACAAAATCATAGAAGAAAATTTGCCATCCTAAAGAGGTGGCTATAAACATACAAGAAGCTTACATAACACCAGTTAGATTGGACCAAATATATATATATATATATATATATATATATATATATATATATATATATATATATATCTCCCACTACATAATAATCAGAACACAAATTCTACAGAAGAAAGAAAGAATATTAAAAGCTACAAAGAAAACAAAGCCAAGAAACATACAAAGACATCTATTAGAATTACACTAACCTTTTCCACAAAGACTGTATAAGCTAGAAGAATGTGAACAGTTGTATTATAGCCTCTAAGAAACCATAGTTACTAACCTAGGCTGCTTAACCCAGCAACAATCTCAATCCCACAGATGAAGATAACAAGATATTCCAAGACAAAGCTATTTAAACAATAATAAATCTACCTGCAAACTCAGGCCTAAAGAAGGAGAATTGCAACAGAAGGAGTTTAACTACGTAAGAAAAAAACAGGAAATAATTCACACCAGGAAAAAAACATGGGAAGTATACACACACACACACACACACACACACACACACACACACTAACATTACCCAATTCATTCTATGAAGCCACAATTACTCTGATACCTAAACCACACAAAGACACAACAAAGATAGAGAACTTCAGACCAATTTCCCTTATGAATATCGACGCAAACATACTCAACAAAATTATCACCAACCGAATCCAAGAACACATCAAAACGATCATCCATCACCACCAAGTAGGCTTCAGCCCAGGAATGCAGGGATGGTTTAATATACGGAAATCCATCAACGTAATACACTATATAAACAAACTCAAAGATAAAAACCACATGATCATCTCCTTAGATGCTGAGAAAGCATTTGACAAAATCCAACACCCATTCATGATAAAGGTCTTGGAAAGATCAGGAATTCAAGGCCCTTACCTAAACATGATAAAAGCAATCNGGATCCTTCCCATAATCAGCCACCAAAATAAACACTATAGCATATGCCAGCAAGATAATGCTGAAAGGGACCTGATATAGCTGTCTCATGGGAGGCTATACCAGTGCCTGGCAAACACGAAAGTGGTTGCTCACAGTCAGCTATTAGTTGGAACACAGGACTCCCAAGGAAGGAGCTAGAGAAAGTACCCAAGGAGCTGGAGGGGTCTTCAACCCTATAGGTGGAAGAATAACATGAACTAACCTGTTCCCCTTGCGCTCATGTCTCTAGCTGCATATATGGAAGAAGATGGCCTGGTTGGCCATCATTGGGAGGAGAGGCCCCTTGGTCATACAGACTTTATATGCACCAGTACAGGGGAACGCCAGGGCCATTACGTGGGAGGGGGTGGGTAGGGGAGCAGGGTGGGGATGCGGGAGGGTAAGGGGAAATTTCTGGATAACATTTGAAATGTAAATGAAGAAAGTATCTAATAAAGCGAAAAAAAGAGAAAAGGATGAGGAGAAGATGAAGGAAGAGAAGGAGTGAGAGGAGGAGGAGGAAGATGGTGAGGAAGAAGAAGAAAAGAAGGAAGAGGAAGAGGAAGAGGAAAAGGAAGAGGAAAAGGAAGAAGCACACCAAAGTGGAGTAGAAGGCAGGAAATAATCTATATCAGGGCTGAAGTCAATCAGAAATAAGGAAAACCATACAAAGAATCAACAAAACCTGACATGGTTGTATGAAAAAAAAAAAAAAAAACAAGATAAACAAACTAATAGAAAAACTAATCAAGACCTAGCGAAACATTATCCAAATAATCAGTAATGAAATGGGAGACATAACAAGTGACATTGACAAAATTCAAGTAATCATTAGGTCTGGAATTTTGAACACTGACATTCAGTCTCACACAAATTTGGGGAAAACAGAAAATCTACAATAATGAATAAATGTGCCTGTTGTAAAGCATGTCTTTCTTGATCATACTATGGTCAAGAATATAACTTTATAGTACAGTCTCAAATTCAGGTAATTTTAAACTTTACCACAGAAACAACTGTGAATTTTAAATAATTTCTTTGTTTGTTCTTTAATTAAATCTGTTCTCCGGGATAATTATCAGGGTAATTTTTAATCATATCAATTTTTGATGATTTGAATCGTCCTTTTCCTCAATTACATTACACTGTTTATGTACATGGAAGAACATGTCCAATGACACACAGGATAGGTTTCTCACAGGTTTACAGCTTGGTTTAAATACACTAGGACAAATTTTATTTGGTTAATTTTGTCCATTCCACGTTGTAAGGACATATTTAGGGCACATGATTTCATAGAGTCTCAGTCATGAAATGAATTTAACTTTCTGGTTCAATTTTCAGTGGGTAATGCAGCAACGGGCTTACCTAATACATTGCATAGGTATATAGGATCTTTCTACAAACCTTGACAAACAATATATGGGAAAATAGGTTTTAGAAGTATAGGTTTGAATAGGCAATTGTAAGAATGTAGGGCTTTCAGTTAACTTTCTCTCTGAATTAGATGAACCATATTCTAAACTTCACCAAAATCTTTCAAGGTTATATCATGCTCAGTCTGATTCCCTGGTCTGCGACAGTGATTTAATGCTTCTTTGTTGATATATTTAAGATATACTTTGTTAGGAAATGATTCCTTTATAAAAATTGGTCTTTGTATGAGAATGTAACCTTGAATAGTCTTTATTCCATTTGATCTTTTTTTTTTAATTTTTTTACTGGTATTCTTATTACTCTCAGACTGTTTATCACATAAGTCCTAACATATGTAAAAAATCAGTAATAATTAATTTAAATTGGCTTAATATAATAAATCTTTTATAGTTTCATTGTAAAAATTTTAAAACCATTCAAAAATACAGAAAAAAGATGATAAATATATATAATATATACATAATTACAAAGTCAATGTCAATCTTATGATTTGTATTTTTTGGAATAAACCATAGATATCAGAAATTTACAAGGTAATGATAATAAAAATACTACCAGAAGATAGAAAAGTTTAACAATTATCTATTTTATTATATAATAACAAACTATAAAATATAAAGGTATTCAAAAACCTTACTCAATCCATTACAATTAGAATGACCCTAGATCATTATTTCAATGTTACTGATGAAGACTCACTTATGCTGTCTGTGTACCTGTCCCCAGTTACTGCACTGCAGAAAGGTGTGGGGCATTCTCTTTCTAACATCACTGTTTCATAAGATGTCTCAAGGATTTGGTATTGCATAAGAAACATCACTGATACATAATATCTTAGAGATTCAGATAATTTTTATTATTCACTACTGTGCAATTTTATATGATGGTTCTTATGAGATGTTAGTCTGAGATTCTTCATCATGTGCATCAAATAATTCAAATAAAACTGGCATTAAACAGTGTGTTAAGACACATAGTCATTTTTTTAACTTTCCTGACACATGATCTCTTTAATAATCATGCTACCTTGTTACTTTATCTGAAAGCAGCCTTTGTCAATGGCAAATGTGGGAATGGGTAGGTGAGTGGGTGGGGGCACCTTCATAGAAGCAGAGTAAGGGAAGATGGGATGGGGGTGCAGAGAGAAAATTGGGAAGGGATGATATTTGAAATGTAAATAAAATATTCATTTTAAAACTATGTCTTTTCTGTTTTGTATTGCTGTGATGGCACACCATTAGCAAAAGCATTTTGGGAAGTAAAGTGTTTATTTCAGTTTCAATGCTCTTGATCACAGTTACTCATGAAAGGAAGCCAGGGAAGGGATGCGAGGCTGGGATCTGGAGGCAGAAACTGAATCGGAGCACTGCTTTGCTGGGTTTGCCTTGCCTTGCCAACCCTAGTTTTTTAAACAACTCATGACCACTTGCCCAGCCATGGCACCATCCCATGTAATCCACGATTGCAATGTCAGTCATTAATCAAGAAAAATGCCCTATCGGATAGAGGCATTTTCTCAATTGGAGTTCTACCCCCCAGGCAATTATAGCCTGTGTCAAGATGGACAATAAAAACATCAGCTACAACAAAACTACAATGAAAATTCAGAACAGTTTTTGTCCTAAAAAAAATGGCATTGGTGGAACAGATAATGGGGGTACTCAGTGTAACTGCTATAATTTGCAGACACCTGATTACTCTTTCATAATTTTATAACAATATTAGGCAGCCAAGAGTCAGTACAGAGGTCAGAGATAAACTGGTAGGTGTGAGAAGAGTCAATATCTCTACATCTTGAATTAAATTTAAATCTTTATATCATGAGTTGAATCTATGACAGATTACATTTGAATATGGTCTCCTATGGTTTAAGCCTAGCATATAATTCACAAGTGTTAATCAATATATAATTATAACCTAATGTGTTAAGGGTAATTAAATATTTGGATCTAAATTATCAAGTTATGGTGTTCACACATATTAATGACACTATGAAAAGAAATTGTCATAATTATTCCCCTTGTAAAAAATGCATTGCTTGGATTTTCATTTCATTGTTTCATGAGTATTTTATAATAATAGCTGTGGTTAGATTAGAATACCATAATAATGAAAACAAATCCTTGAGTAAAAGAAGTTAAATAGCTATAATTAAATAAGGAACAAACGTAAAATTTAAGAAGCATAATACACAGAAAAGATTCAGATTTTAAAGTGTATATAACAATTAAAGACTTCCAAACTTAAATTTGTAATAGATACTCAGTGCATAATTAACAAACTAGAACAAAATGGAGTACTAAAAATTATTAAAACCAAAGAGAAAAATTTTAGTAGGCATGTTTTTCACATTTCTGAATTTTTAGATGATAAAACATCTACTTATAATGTATTTTTTTTATAAAAAATAGTTACCTTGTAGCTGCTATTACTAGCAGTGTAGACAGTCTGTCAGTCTTTTTTATTATTTTAACTGCAGTTACCTAAATAGTGTGGAAAATGTATGATCTCAGCATAGAGGGGACTGGCCAGCACAAAGAATTTCTCAGAGAAGTCTAATAAAAGGGAAATGCTTATTTCTTTCATATGAAAATATTTTGTCAAAGTTTAGGGAATATGAAATGCAATGAAGCTAGATAAAATTCATCTTGACTGAATAACCAAGCTATATAAATACCCATGTGTTTTAGGTTTTAAGTTATTGTAGCAAGATTTATCTGAAAAAGTAAAGGAACAATCTTGCCAAAATACAGTGACTTGGTTATCATTTATTAGATTATTAGTGGCCTACCATAAACCCTGTTGCTTTACATTATGAACTACTAGATGAGGAAAGACAAACTATTGTTTTCTCAAAAATCATAGTTTATATCTTCTGATAGGATTCAGGTTATATACACATCAAAATTTGCAAATATGCATGTCAACTATTGAAAGGAAATAGGTTTCAAAGAATTTGAAACTTCTGCATTCCAATGTCATCGCAAAATAGGACTACTGTCTTCATATGAATTATAAAACATCAATATCTCTGATTGAAAACTATGTCAGAAACTGAAAATACATTTTGTAAATAACTCAAGTTTATGGATTTTAATTATTTATTATATCTTTTAAGATTCATTAACAAAGATAAATACTTGTTGAATTTGAATGTGATGCCAGTAGCATTTCAGTATCTTCTCTATTTTGTTTTATTTTCAGTTATATCTTCCTAATAATGTACAAAGAATCATGTTCAAAGTCACATCACAGGGTTCATAATGAAAATTTTAAAAGGAATACTAGAGTTCTTTGGCATTTGACTTCAGTATCTGGAGTTTTAGAATCTTAGCTTAAGTATTCTTTGAATACATAAGATATAGCATGCTTCTTCATGTGGACTAGAAGAAATATAAGACCCATGCTTAGAAAAGAACTGTTCCTATACTTAGTCTTTTTGCCACAGGATCCTATTCTAAATATGTTCTGACAATTTCTGATTATGGGTTGAGAGTAATATTAATCAGAGATAATTCGTCTCTGTTTATTATATTTACACAAGCTTAAAGTTTCTTTTTTATTTCTTTTATTTTTAAATTATAATCACATAATTGTCCTGTTCTTTTTACTTTCTCCTAAATTTTTCATATGCCTTTATTTTATTTTTTTGTCAAATTCATGGTGAATAGACATGCCTTAGTGGGCTTGGGAAAGTCTCAACCTTACTAATAAAAATAGAAAAATTAAGAAATAATGAGGATGGGAGACATTGTTTTTGTTGGGAAAGATTACACCAACTGGTTGTCTAATAACAAATACCCAGAAACATATATACAGGCACCACTTACAGACTGAACAGGTTACATTTATGTATATGTGTACATATTCATATAATGTATGCAATGACTTTTAATCACTTATTTTTTTAAGTGATACAGAGATACAGCAACTTTAGAGATAGTAATTGCTAAGCCCAAAAGATGCTTAAATTACTACAAAGAGTAAACTTGAATATCTCATGTTCCAGGGATTACCTAGTTATAGAGCATAGTAGGTGGTAAATGAGCTAATAAAGTACATAATATAATTCTATGTTGGAGTCCAAGTGTTAAGTGATAAAATAACATTTAACATTAAGAGTGCAGTAATTTATATAAATAGTTGGTAGGAAGAGAACACATCATGCTATAGTAGAAATAATAGCAGAATAATCACAGTATTCATGTCCTCTTGGTAGTCTGATAATTTATATATGTTACTTGGAAAATAGAATATTCATATATCAGAAATTTTATAAAACAAAAGAAATAAAACATGAGCCTGATTCTCTGTTGTCTGAACTCTAGAAGATGGTCATTTTCATGAATATAATTAAGCTCTAAATTAATCTACTCTTTAAGATTAATTTCTAGTTGATCAGTGAATGATTTGCTTAGGGAAAATCTAATAATCTTTGTTTTTTTATTTCAAGATTTCATCATACTTTCTTCAGTCTCCAAGCACTATAACCTGCCTGATGCTTACAAAATATTTTTCAATGTGTAGACCACCACTGTCCTCAATGTTTGGTTGCAACCTCACATTTATTTCATATATTATTCTACCCTTGTGGCTCCATCTTCATATTTGTAGGAAACCCTTTTTCTTTTGAAAAAAATCACATCTCCCCTGTGAATGTCATGTTTTCTAATTTTAGCATCAAAAATGTCCTTCTACAAGTTCGATTTTTCTATCTAGGAAGATTCAATACTGCTCTCTTGTTAAATTTAAAGTTCAATGACATAAAAACTCTCTCTGTAGCCTTGCATTTCCATTTTAAAATATTATAAATTATATGTATAATTTATAATCAAAATTTACAAGTTTTATTACATTTATTATTTAGTATCTTTTCCTCTCTCTCTTCCTTCATCCTCTCCCTCCCTCCTTTCTATGTATGTTTGTGTGTGTTATCCTTTGATCAAGCTTACCTACTTAAACAAATTTTATTTATTAATTTTTCTTTGAAAATTTCATATGATATATTTATATCATATTCTTTCACATCATTTAAATTTTCCCAGATCCTCATTCAACCCACCCAGCTTCCTGTTTCTCTTTCTCCAACAAAGAAACTCTGAGTATCTATGGGAAGGACTTTTGTCTACTTCTCCTCCTTCACACCAGGACTTCATATGGATCGAGGTGTGTAGGTCTGATGAATCTTGTCACAGTTTTGGTGAATTCACATGTATATCAGCCCCATTGTGCTAGTAAGACAGTGTTTCCATGGCATCTTCCATAATGTATGACAAAATCTATCTGCATCCTCTTTTACACACACACACACACACACACACACACACACACACACACACACCTTGAGAAGAGGGTTTATAAAGATGTTCCATTTATGAGGGAGTACTCTAAAGTTTCTTACTCACTGCATTGTCCAGATATAGATCTCAATAATGGTTCCCACTAATTGCAGGAGAATCTTCTTTGATATGAGATAAGTAATGCACTGCTTTATCCTCATAAAGGTTAAAGAAAAAAAAAAAAAGGATATGTCACAAGAAAATCAAGAAGAACAAAGACCAAAGTACAGATACTTCATTCCTTCTTAGAATAGAGCACAAAACACACATGAAAGGAGTTACAGAGACAAAAATTGGAGCTAAGACGAAAGGATGGACCATCCAGAGACTACCCCACCTGGGGATGCATCCCATAATCAACCACCAAACCCAAACACTATTGCATATGCCAGCAAGATTTTGCTGAAAGGACCCTGATATAACTATCTCAAGTGAGGCTATGCCAGTGCCTGGCAAATACAGAAGTGGAAGGAACACAGGGCCCCCAATGGAGGAGCTAGAGAAAATATGCAAGGTGCTTAAGGGGTCTACAACCCTTTAGGTGAAGCAACAATATGAACTAACCAGTACCCTAAGAGCTCATGTCTCTAGATGCATATGCAGCAGAAGATGGCCTAGTTGGCAGTTATTGGGAAGAGAGGCTCCGTGGTCTTACAAACTTTATATGCCCCAGTACAGGGGAATGCCAGGGCCAAGAAGTGGGAGTGGGCCGGTAGGGGAACAGGGCAGGGGGAGAGTATAGGGAACTTTTGGGATAGCATTTGAAATGTAAATAAAGAAAATATCTAATAAAAATCACTGTCAATAAGACCAAAAGGCAACCAATAGATTGGGAAAGGATCTTTACCAATCCTAAATCAGTTAAGAGACTAATATCCATATATATATATCTAAAGAACTCAAGAAGGTGGACTCCAGAAGATCAAATAAGCCCATTAAAAAATGGGGCACAGAACTAAACAAAGAATTCTCAACTGAGAAATAAATACTGGCTGAGAAGCACATGAAAAAATGTTCAACATCATTAATCATAAGGAAAATGCAAATCAAAACAACTCTGAGATTCCACCTCACACCAATCAGAATGGCTNTAAAGAACTCAAGAAGGTGGACTCCAGAAGATCAAATAAGCCCATTAAAAAATGGGGCACAGAACTAAACAAAGAATTCTCAACTGAGAAATAAATACTGGCTGAGAAGCACATGAAAAAATGTTCAACATCATTAATCATAAGGAAAATGCAAATCAAAACAACTCTGAGATTCCACCTCACACCAATCAGAATGGCTAAGATCAAAGATTCAGGTGACAGCAGATGCTGGCGAGGATGTGGAGAAAGAGGATGACTCTTCTATTGTTGATGGGATTGCAAGCTTGTGC
This sequence comes from Mus minutoides, assembly GCA_902729485.2. Lineage (NCBI taxonomy): Eukaryota > Metazoa > Chordata > Mammalia > Rodentia > Muridae > Mus > Mus minutoides. The sequence goes on along the minus strand of LR751398.1, from coordinate 41,169 downwards.
AATCACTCTGGAAACCAGTCTGGTGGTTCCTCCGAAAACTGGACATAGTACTACCAGAGGATCCCGCAATACCTCTACTGAGCATATATCCAGAAGATGTTCCAACTGTTAATAAGAACACATGCTCCACTATGTTCATAGCATCCTTATTTATGATAGCCAGAAGCTGGAAAGAACCCAGATGTCCCTCAACAGAGGAATGAATACAGAAAATGTGGTACATTTATACAATGGACCTATTTAAAAAGTAGTGTACATTTACACTACTCAGCTATTAAAAACAATGAATTTATGAAATTCCTAGGCAACTGGATGGATCTGGAGGGTATCATCCTGAGTGAGGTAACCCAATCTCAAAAGAACTCACTGTTAATTGGATATTAGCCCAGAAACTTAGAATACCCAAGATACAATTTGCAAAACACACGAAACTCAAGAACAACGAAGACCAAAGTGTTGACACTTCGCCCCTTCTTAGAATTAGGAACAAAACACACATGGAAGGAGTTACAGAGATCGAGAGTGGTGCTGAGAGAAAAGGATGGACCAACCAGTTACTGCTGCAGCCGGGTATCCATCCCATAATCAGCCACCAAATGCAGACACTATTGCATATGTCAGGAAGATTTTGCTGAAAGGGCCCTGATATAGCTGCCTTATGTGAGGCTATGCCAGTGCCTGGCAAACACAGAAATGGATGGTCACAGTCAGCTATTGGATGGAACACAGGGTTTCTAATGGAGGAGCTAGAGAAAGTACCCAAGGAGCTGAAGGGGTCTGCAACCCTATTGGTAGTAAAACAATATGAACTAACCAGTAACCCAGAGCTCGTGTTTCTAGCTGCATATGTAGCAGAAGATGGCCTAGTTGGTCATCATTGGGAAGAGAGGCCCCTTGTTCTTGCAAACTTTATATGCCCTAGTACAGGGGAACGCCAGGGCCAAGAAGTGGGAGTGGGTGGGTAGAGGAGTAGGGCCGTGGTGGGGGGAGGGTATAGGAGACTTTTGTGATAGCATTTGAAATGTAAATGAAGAAAATGTCTAATAAAAAATTGGGGAAAAAAAAACTCAGGAGAAAGAAGGAAACACAGAACCATTTTAGACCATACAATTAAAATTTTAAGAGAGAACGCTAACGAAATTCTTAACTTAATAAATTACGTATTTTACTTTTTTCCTAAAAAAATATTCATAATTTCTCAACAATGCCAAATATAAGGATGCAATATGAATTGTGTGAAGGGCTTCAAAGACATAAAAGAACAAAGACAATTGAACTAATGAGCTAGCTTGTCAGAAAGATACAAAGCAGGTAGATTCCTGAGTTCAAATTTAGCTTAGGAACAGAGCAAATTTAGGTCCAGCTCTAGTAGAAATGGTGATCTCAGAGCTGGTTCCCACCCAGCTATCTTATAGTCTATGCTTACAACGGTAGTCAGATCTCTGAATTCATTTGCCATGTTAAAAATGTACTTGCTGTCTTTTTCTAAGAATCACTTGGCTAATGTCATAAACTGCTGATTCATGGGATAATCAAAAGTGTACCTGGGGTAATAGAATTTATATGTAAATAAAAGACTGGGCTTTGGTCTGTAAGAGCTGAGCTATCTACACAGCTGCCTGGAGAGCCAGCTCAAGCAGAACACAGCTGTCAGCTTGTACTCCTAAAATAAATAGATAGGTAGATAGATAGATAGATAGATAGATAGATAGATAGATAGATAGATAGATAGATAGATAGATAAATGAGTTGTATTATTCCCCATTTATGTGTGCTCTCCCCCCAGCCTTTAGAGGGATGAATGAATCAGACCCTGTTTTGCCCCAGTAGCCTAGCCTACCTAGGATGGAGTCTTCTCACCTAGGGTGGAGTCTTCTCACCTAGCCCCTGCCACATCTGTAGCTTCCTACAAGAAGCCACTACCTGCTGAGCAGTTGAGCTTGTTTTCCTGAGGACATCCTGACAAAGCGATGAGATCCTGGCAAAGTGGGAGATGAGTTTCCACCCTTTAAAAATTCAGACTCAAGAATTAAAGTTGAGCCTTGATCAGAGAACTTTGTATTGACTTGTTATTTCTCTCACCATCCTTCCCATCCTTCCCCAGCTTTTCTTTCTGGAACCCAGTAACCTGTGGCCACTGGCAGCTACATTTATGTAGCAGAATAACAGTATTAGAGTCCCCCTTGTTCCAAAAGCTGTCTAGTATCGAGTTCTTAGCCTCATTGACAACATCAGGTATTGGTTACATCTCATGGAATAAGGCATAACTCAATAATAAATCAACAATGAACCATTTTCTTAAGAACTCCATTTAATTAGAGACATCTCAATTTTCCCTTCTTCAGTTTTGAAGAACAAGATTATCTGCTTTATCTACTTTATTTCACTGTTGAAATTATAGCTAGTTTTGTTCTTTTGAGGGTATCAGTAATTTAGCTTTCAAAGAACTTTTTATTATTCTTGCCATTACTCTCATTATTATCCTCTGTATTCCACATACTTCCTCATCTTATTCTAGGACTATGAACCTGTTGAATTGTTATAGTAGGCTATCCTACTGGTCTTTTTGTTCTTTCAGTTTACCATCTTCATTCCACTAGATATTCTTGTTTCTCTTAGCATAACTATCCATCAATTCATTATTAATACTAAGACTAAACCTGAACAAATACTATGAGTCACAAGTTATTTAATATGTATCTCTCCTTATTGCTTTAAATGTATTCTTTGAAAATAAATGCATACAACTTAATATAATCACTATGACCCTAATTTTCTCATGCTAAACTTCCCTTAAGCGCTGATCTTAGTGTCCCCTATTCTTTTCAGCTCTTTGTCCCCTTTTAATATTTTTGTTAATAATTTGCTGTTAATAATTAGTGCTGATCATATGTGGACAGGTGCCTGGGCATCTATTAGAAAGTGGCCATACCACCAAACAAAAATGACTGTCTTTCTCTCTGCAATTAACAACTAGAAAAAGGTTCTTAAGTAGAGTAGAGCATCACACATTCCTCAACAATTCCTGAAGATGTTTGACTTGTTAGATTTTATACCAGTCACTGGCAGGTAATATCAGTTATAGGAACTTCATGAATACAATAATGATCATGCACAGAAGCCAGCATTTCACAGCAAGCCTTTCCATCATCTGGATATCCTATTCATTTTCGTTTTTCTATGGAGTTCTCTGAGCCTTGACATTGGTATTGACAAAGATGTCCCACTTATAGCTTAGCTTAGCACCCAGTGTGTGTGTGTGTGGGGGGGTGTAGTCTCAGCACTTGGACCAGTTATGAGTCTCTGCAGTAACTGAATGACCAGTATGAAATAAAGCTCCTCTGAGCAAGATTAAGAACGGCCCAGGCTGAGATTTAAAATATAAATATTTTGAAGGTCATTTGACAACAAGTATAATAGCTTAGCTTCCACATCAGAGACTATGATTTTTCTTGATTATTACAGTAGCTAGCATGGATTCTTTCATGGTGATCAGACCTCATATTCAAACCAGACTGCTGTTGTAATGAGAGTCATCCCATTATTTCACCAGGGAGTAAAATGTGTTTGGTAAGTCCCTATTGTTATATTGTAGTGGGATACTGAACTATAGTTATTTTCCATCTTATGAAAATATTTCTAACAACACTTTAAGTGCTAAAATAATCTCATGTAAAACTGACCTCTTGTCTCTTAGAGCAACCATAAATCTGGATGGTTAAACTGGTCCCTGGATCAGCTATAAGTTACAGTATAATGTGTCCCAGAGCTCAAGTTCAAGTGCTTGATCATTTAAATGTTCTCTCTCCACTTCTGTAAATAATGTTTGCTTGCTGCAAATGTTTCTGTATACACCACAATTGTGTGGGGGGTTGCCCTTAAAAACTGGAACAAATTACAAGTCAAGGCTATTTCCCACTAATCTACTTGGGACTGTTCTGCCAACTGTGAATAGACTCTGTTTGATTTATTCCAGTCTCTAGAGAGCCTTTTGTCTTCAGCTACTCCATAAGAGATCCAGCCATGGGTAAGTTCGCTGTTGTCTTTTATCCCACAAGTAGTCTATGTAACACCTTTAGGCACTATATAATCTAGCCAGCAAGAAAGATGTTTCCTAGTTGTCTTAATAGTGATTACTCCATGCCCTGCAGCCAATGTATATTCCATCTTCTGTCATGTGTATTACCATGTAGATATGCTGGGTAGGGAAACCTAGAGCAATGGTAATAATTTGAGTTCTTTTGGAGACCTCTGTTACTTCCCTGATCAATAATGTGTATGGAGGTATCCCATGCCTTACAATGCAAATTTGTTTAATCTTTTATATTATCCACTGATACATTTTAAAAGATTTTTGAAATTATTTTACTAACTAGCAGGTTTCTTTAATATTCTCTCATGGTCTTGCTTTTGGATAACCCACTCCCTATCCTATACTCTCCCACATATCTATGGTCATCCTGATGTAAATCTTTAACTCACAGTTTCTTCTTCCTTTTTTATATTACATAATTACATTGTCTTCTACAAATATATTTGAATTGGGTTGTAAGAAAGTAAGCTTTCACATAGTGTTTTTTCACACACCTTATTTTTAAGTTAATTCTTCACATAGGACCCTGATTTCCTCTATTTTCCCAAAATCTTCCTCCTCAAACCTGACTTCTGCCAGCATTCTTTCTGTCTTCATCTTTTTGAGTTTTATTTACAAGTCATGTTTCTTCCTTTATTCTCTTATATGCCATTTTATTTTGTATTTTATGCTTACTATTTATATCATATCAAAATCATTTCTGATCTACAGTATATTCTTCCTGCCTATCTATGATATTTGTGTAGTTAAAATTTTTAAGACCAACTAAACTTAAAACCAAGATTTAAAATGTTTTTGAAAAGCACCACCATTCGATATTTTGACTCCTTAATACATTGGGAAAATATAACAAAATAAACATTTAGAGATGTTATTTTCATAAAATCTTTAATAATTGCAAAATACAAAATAAAACTTGCACCTGTGAACCATAATTTCCTGTTCACTGGGACAGTTCAGAAGTGGTACTAATGTAATGTTACTGAATTTCTTTAGTAATGATTAAATGGAACATGATGCTAAAAATATTTCTAAACATATCATGAAATGTCAGTCCATCATATACAGCCTTGTTAGAAGACTGAGAATTCTAATCTCAGAAAATGATTCCTTCTTGTCATTCTTTTTTATTATTATTATTAGATAATTTCTTCATTTACATTTCAAGTGTTATCCCAAAAGTCCCCTATACCCTCCTCCCCGCCCTGCTCCCCTACCCTCCTCCTCCCACTACTTGGCCCTGGCATTCCCCTGTACAGGGGCATATAAACATTGATAGACCAAGGGCCTTTCTTCCCGAATAATGGCCAACTAAGCCATCTTCTAATACATATGCAGCTAGAGACATGAGCTCTGGGAGTTCTGATTAGTTCATGTTGTTGTTCCATCTATAGGGTTGCAGACCCCTACAACTCTTGGGTACTCTCTCTAGCTCCTACATTGGGGACCCTGTGTTCTGCCCTATAGATGATTGTGAGCATCCACTTCTGCATTTGTCAGGGACTGTCAAAGCCTCCCAGGAGACAGCTATATCAGAGTCCTTTCAGCAATATCCTGCTGGTGTATGCAGTAGTGTCTGCATTTGGTGGCTGATTATGTGATGGACCACCCGGGTGGGGCACTCTCTGGATGATCCATCCTTTCATTTTTAATTAAGCAGTAAAAATTCTCTTCAAGAAATCCAAGTTTATGTCCTAGCCCCAGCCACATGCCTTACACTTCCACCATCCTTTTAAAGTATGAGTGTTTGTAATAAGTGTTTAATTTTGCTAGTAGAAGGTTGTTTTTTTAATACTAATTATGCTGAAGTAAGACTAATCATTGTCTAATATAAATCTATGAATTAAGCTTCCATGTTTGGTTATTAGATGACTTTTTAAATTTCAAAGTGTACAATATTTGTCATTTACTGACAAGCTCTCTCACAAGGCCCTCTGGCCACTTTCATCAAGTGCTCCAATTTATTGGAATATCAGTGAAGTTCCTGAAGTCATACATGCTGCTTACTTAACCTTGTTCATTTAAGACATATTTTGATGTGCCTCAGTCTTAAACTAATCAGAAGCTGTAAAAATTTACTATAAACACTTTAGCAGACCCACTAATAAGATTCTAGGGCTGCACTCAATTAATTATTCTTAATGATGATAATAATCTTTGTGCTTAATCAGTTTTATAATTTCTATCTACTTTATCATAGAAAGTTTTCGTGTTCATCAAATGAACATTGGAAAATAGTTCAAAAGAGAAAAAAAAGCATGGTACCAAAATCCCATTACTCACAATGCAGTTTAAATCCTTTAATTTTAATTCATGCCTGCCATGCTCTCGTCTCTGTTGGGAGAGGAAGAAAGAATGAATGTTATGAAAAATCATCATGCATTATTGTACAGCTACACAGATACACACATTATATTTCATCTTTGTTTAACTTGGTTTTACTATTGCACCATTTTCATTATTATTTCCAACTTTCCCCCAGAACAATTTCCTGCTACCTGGGAAGCATCCTTTTAATTTCCTTTCAGGAATGTCTCCTGATATTGTGATCTTATTTTCCCTTCATGCCAGTACCATTTTTCATCCGTATGTGACCGACCCTGTCACTGCCAACAGACCCTCAGCAACAAAAACCTTTTCAGTCGATTAAAGACAACATCTCATTGCGGCCATCAGCGGGCAGTCAATCGAAAGAGAGGCTCCTACTTGCTTATATATTTTTTTTCTCTCATTTCCTGTGATCTCAGCCACATTTGATTATCTGTTCACTTCTTACCACGGTTTTAATCCATTTTATTAGTTCTGTCAGCCAGTTTGGTTTAAAATTAAATTTTATGATTTTCTAGTCCTGTTTTAGATATTTAGAAGGGTTTAAAGACAGTCATCTTGTTTGTTTACCAAAGAATTATGGTCCAAGAGACCCTTGTTTAGTCTGTTTCACACTGCAAGGGAACATGAGAGAAGCTTTTAGCAACTATTCAAGATAGGAAAATATTTTAGTTTATATCAGATAAGAAGGCATAATTTTCTCATAGTGCTTAATTCCAATATGTTTGGTTATTTTAAATGTTAATTTGAACTTTTTACAACCACAAAAATTTTGGTCATCTAGAAAGTCATTGAGTGGAACTCAATTAGCTTTATAACAATGCCTAGACAGAAAAACATCCAACAAAACTGCCACCTCAGGAGGAACAGAGAAGAAACTCCAGACTCTTACAATTGTAGTTTTCAGAAAGAATTCACATTTAGTTTTAAGTATGTGATTAATTGGAAAATCTACATTGTTCAATTAAATTCATAATATAAAGTAAAATATATGATTTACATTTTACTAGAAGATAAGAGGTTTACTGATATATTTTGCCTATAAAATTATATATACATATATGATTAAATTATTAATGTATTTATACATTGAATTTGGGTCAGCATTATCAACAAATACTTACTTGTCTTCCAAGAGACACTCTTACTAGATCTGGTACATCAGACCTATATCAAATACTGGGGAGGCTATCGGAGTCAGCTGTCAGTTTGAGACCCTTCTGGGCTACATAGCAAAGTCCAAGACATCATGGACTGCATAGTAGAATTAAATAGTGCAACAGAGGAATAGAGGAGAAAGACACCGAAGTTCCAGAAGGAATATAAAGTGTACTGTGAATAATAAATGATTGTGTTAATGTTTGTATGTGCTGGCACTGTAATTCCAGATACTCAAGAGACTTGGGTATGAGCATGATAAGTTCAAGGCTAGCCTGTATAGTACAGTGAGACTTTGCACAAAATAGTAAATGAAAAGAGAGCTTGGAGTACAGTGAAAGGAAAAGACATTTGTCATGCAGGTCCCAGTCACTAGATCCAACCCACAGACATGAGAGCAATCAAAGAAAAAACTCTGAGTGCTAACCCAAAATTTTGTTTGAGCAAAGTTGTTTGTTTGTTTGTTTGTTTGTTTGTTTTATCTCAACAAGTAAGAGCACATGCTCTTGCAAAGGACCTGAGTTTCATTCCCAATACTGCAATGTGGTTCACACTCATCTCTAATTCCAGTTACAGGAGATCAAATGCTCTCTTTTGACCACTTCAGTCACTCCTAGGCACAAACATCAGCATATCCATGCATATAGATATAACATTCATAAGCATAAAATAGATATAAATATTTAACAGAAGACATTTAATGTGTCTCTGTTTATTTTCTGTTTTTATGATCTGTACCTTGCTAAGAGTAGGATGTTGAAGTCTTCCACTATTATTGTGTGAGATGCAATGTCTGCTTTGAGCTTTAGTAAAGTTTCTTTTATGAATGTGCGTGCCCTTGCATTAGGAGCATAGATATTCAGAATAGAGAGTTCGTCTTGGTAGATTTTTTCTTTGATGAATATGAAGTGTCCTTCCTTATCTTTTTTTGATAACTTTTAGTTCATAGTCAATTTTAGGGCTGGCGAGATGGCTCAATGGGTAAGAGCACTGACTGTTCTTCCACAGGTCATGAGTTTAAAACCCAGCAATCACATGGTGGCTCACAATCACCCATAAAGAGATCTGGTTTATCTGAAGTCGGTTACTGTGTACCTATGTATAATAATAAATACTTCTTTTTTAAAAAAAGTCAATTTTATTATCTATTAGAATGGCTATTCCAGCTTGTTTCTTGGGATCATTTGCTTGGAAAATTTCTTTCTAGCCTTTACTCTTAGGTAGTGTCTGTCTTTGTTACTGAGGTATGTTTCCTGTATGCAGTAAAATTCTGGGTCCTGTTTATATATCCAGTCTTTTACTCTCTGTCTTTTTATTGGGGAATTGAGTCCATTGGTGTTAAAAGATATTAAGGAAAAGTGAGTGTTGCTTTCTGTTATTTTTGTTGTTAGAGGTAGATTATTTTTGTGTGACTATCTTCTTTTGGGTTTGTTGAAAGAAAATTACAGAGGTGATCCTGTGCCAGAGAGATCTATACTGAGATACAGTAGGGAGAGAGCTGGTCTCCCAGGAGTGCCCACACCTGTGAGTACAGGTTAAGACCACCAATTCTACTCAAATTTCTGGCCCAAGATGGACCTGCCATGAGCCATCAGGACACAGGAATCAAAGGACAGTTGAGGACAAGATCCTTCTGGCTTCTGTCTGCACCCTGGAGCTTACCATGTGCCACAGCTCTCCATACTGAAATACCCCCCAGAGAGAAAAGGTCTCCTAGCAGTACTGACACACAGGCTTGCAGGAGGGACATGCCACAGTCAGAGAGAGCAAGAACAGCTAACACTAGAGATAACCAGATGGCAAGAAGCAAAGGCAAGAACATGAGCAACAGATACCAAGGCTACATGGAATCATCAGAAACCAGTTCTCCCACCACAGTGAGCCCTGGATCACCCAACACACCAGAAAAGCAAGACTCTTATTTAAAATCCTATCTCATGAGGGTGAAAGATGACTTTAAGAAGTACATAAATAATTCCCTTAAAGAAGTATTAGAGAAAGCAGGTGAATAGTTAGAAGCCTTTAAAAAAGAAACACACACACAGAGACACAAAATCCCATAAGGAATTATAGAAAAACAAAACAAAGCAGGTGAAGGAATTGAACAAAACTTTCCAGGATCAAAAAATGGAAATAGAAACAATAAAGAAATCACAAAGGGAAAGAACCCTGGAGAAAGAAAACCTAGGAAACATATCAGGAGTTATAAAAGCAAACATCACCAACAGCATATATGATATATAAGAAAGAATCTCAAGTGCAGAAGATACCATAGTAAACATAGACACAACAGTCAAAGAAAATGCAAAAAGCAAAAAGTTCTTAATGCAAAACATCCAGGAAATCTAGGACACAATGAGAAGATGAAACCTAAGGATAATAGGTATGCAAGAGAGTGAAGATTCCAAACTTAAAGGGCCAGTAAATATCTTCAACAAAATTATGGAAGAAAACTTCCCTAACCTAAAGAGATGTCCATGAACATACAAAAGGCTTACAGAATACCAAATAGAGAGGACCAGAAAATTAATTCCTTCTGTCACATAATAGTCGAAACACCAAATGCACAAAACAAATAAAGAATATTAAAAGCAGTAAGGGAAAATGTCAAGTAGCATATAAAGGCAGACCTAGTAGAATTATACCAGACATCTCACCAGAGACTATGAAAGCCAGCAGATCCTGGGCAGATGTTATACAGACCCTAAGAGAACATTAATGACAACTCAGACTACAATACCCAGCAAAATTCTCAATTGCCATAGATGGAGAAACAATGATATTCTGTGACAAAACCAAATGTACACAATATCTTTCTACAAATCCAGCAGTACAAGGTATAATAGATGGCAAATTCTAACACAAGGGGGGAAAGTACACCCTACAAAAACCAAGAAAATAATTGACTTTCAGCAAACCCAAAAGAAGATAGCCCCACAAACATAAAAATAACATAAAAAATAACAGCAAGCAACAATCACTATTACTCAATATCTCTTAACATCAATGGACTCAATACCCAATAAAAAGACATTGACTAACAGACTGGATACATAAACAGGACCCAGCATTTTGCCGCATACAGGAAATGCACCTCAGTGTCAAAGACAGACACTACCTCAGAGTAAAGGGCTGAAAAACAATTTTCAAGCCAATGGTCCCAAGAAACAGGCTTGAGTAAATATTCTAATATAAAACAAAATCAACTTTCCAAACCAACAAATATATTTGCAAAGTTGTTGTATATGTTTTCCCTTTCACCTTCAATGGAGGAGTGTTTCTTTTTTTCCACATCTTTACCACGAATGTCCTATCTCTTGAAATTTTGTACTTAACCATTCTGATGGGCGTAAGGTGCAACCTCAGAATTGTTTTGATTTGCATTTCCCTGATGTTTAAGGACTTTGAGCATTTATTTAAGTGTTTCTCAGCCATTCAAGATTCCTCTGATGCCAATTCTCTATCTTTGAATCCCATTTTGATTGGGTTATTTGGGTTGTTGCTGTCTAACCCCTTGATTTCATTGTAAATTTTATATATTAGTCCTCTGTCATATATAGGGTTGGTTAAGATCCTTTCCCAATATGTAGAATGTTATTTTGTCCTATTAGCAATATCCTTTGCCTTACAGAAGCTTTGCAGTTTCATGACATCCTTTTTATCAATTATTGACCTTAGAGTCTGAGGCATTGGTGTTCTGTTCATGAAATTGTCTCCTGTACCAATGCTTTCAAGGGTATTTCCCACTTTTTCCTCTATGGGATTTAGTGTGTTCAGTTTTATGTTGAGGTCTTTGATCCACTTGTACTTGAGTTTTGTGCAGATTGATAAATATGGATCTATTTTCATTCTTCTACATACAGACTGCTAGTTAGACCAACACCATTTTTTGAAGATGCTTTTTTCCCATTCTATGGTTTTGTGTTCTTTTTCAAAAATCCAGTGTCTATAGATGTGTGGGCTTATTTCTAGGTCTTAAATTTGATCCCATTGAACAATGTGTTTCTGTCCCAATACCATGCAGTTTTTATAACTATTACTCTGTAGTATATATTGAAGTAAGGGATGGTGATTACTCCTGAAGTTCTTTTGTTCAATACTGTTTTGGCTATCCTCGGCTTTTTATTTTTTCATATGAAGTTGAGAAATGATGCTTCAAAATCTATAAAAAAAATACATGTTGGAATTTTGATGGAGATAAGCACCCATATCTTTAAATTTCCAAAGTACATTACGTTTCCCAGCAGCCCATGCTTATCATGGATTACAGAGACATGTGTTTCCCTTTCCACTGATACTATATGGTACAGAAATTTCAGTTATTTAGGCCAACTGTGGGGAAAGGACATGATATTTGTTTATTGAACTTGTGTGTGTGTGTGTGTGTGTGTGTGTGTGTGTGTGTGTGTGTGTGTGTGCGCGCGTGCGCACAGCAAACTTTATTGATAGTATTCAAGAGAACAGGGCTCTGTAGGCCCCTCTTATTAATGTGAGGACCTGGGTGAAAACTGTGAGGGAGATACTTAGTGTCTGGGCAGGGCTGATTTGGGCCTGGGACTCCTCAGCAGCTGAGGGCCTCTCTCTTGCTCTAGTATCCTTGTTGGGATGGGTGGTCCAAGGCTTCTTACTCCTTGAAGGCCATGTAGTCAATGAGGCCCATCACCCTACTGCTGTAGCCATAATCATTCTCATAACAGCAAATGAGCTTTACAACTTTGACTTTGTTAGTAATGCAAAGCCTAACATCAAGGTGGAGGAGTGGGAGTTGCTGGTGATGTTGCAGGAGACAACCTGGTCCTCAGATGCATGCTTCACCACTTTCTTGATGTCATTATGCTTAGAACATTTTTTTTACAGAGAGCATGTTAGATCCATGATGTACACATTGGGGATAGAAGCACAGAAGGCCATGCCAGGGAGCTTCCTGTTCAGGTCTGGTATGACCTTTCCCACAACTGTGGCAGTTCCAGTGGATGTGAGAATGATGTTGTAAGCAGCCCCATGAGCATCACACCACGTTTCCAGAGGGGCCATCAAGTTATCTGAGTTTCAGTGATGGCATGGTCTGTGGTTATAAGTCCTTTCATGATACTAAAGCTGTCACCTTGGCCAGGGTGGCTAAGCAGTTGGTGATGCTGGAAACATGCTGATAATCTTAAGTGAGTTGTAATACTTCTTATGTTTCCCATCTATCATAAGCATGGAGGTATCAGTAAAAGAGGCAAGATGATAACCCTTTTGGTCCCACCTTCTGGTGGATCCCAGACTTTTCACTTGTGGTTAAGAGGCCAGTAGTCTCTACAACATACTCAGAAACAGCATTTGATGTTAGCAGGATTTTGCTCCGTTGATGACAAGTTTCCCATTCTTAGCCTTAACTGTGCCTTTGAACTTGCCATGGATAAAGTCCTATTGGAATGTGTAGAACATGAAATTGAGGTCAATGAAGGGGTAATTGATGTGAAAAATCTCCACTTTGTTAGATAAGCTGGTAGTCTTGAAAACCAGGTACCCAATATGGCCAAATCCATGCACCCTCACCTTCACTGCACAGGACGAGGCTGACAGTGTAGGAGATGTGGCCTGTCTCTGGAACAGAGAGGAGCAGAGAGCTTTGGGTTGAGCTTTTTTTTTTTTTTTTTTTTTCCCGAGACAGGGTTTCTCTGTATAGCCCTGGCTGTCCTGGAACTCACTTTGTAGACCAGGCTGACCTCGAACTCAGAAATCTGCCTGCCTCTGCCTCCCGAGTGCTGGGATTAAAGGTGTGTGCCACCATGCCTGGCTTGGATTGACCTTTTTTGATATGATGGTGCACATGTATTCTTCTGCTACATCAAACCATGGTCTTGGAGGAAGAAGATGACTCATTAAGTAGACACTTGCTACCAAGTGTGATGCACTGAGTTCTAATAGCTAAAGCAGTGTGCTGAAAGGAAACAAGAAACTCCTATAAGTTGTCCTCTGACTACTTATGTGCCATGGTTTACCAGGGTGTGTGTGCACGCACACACACACACACACACAAAGCAATACTAATTTAAAATTCCATAATCTTGTCTGCTTTCTGAAAAGCTTAGTCTTGTCTTAGAGATTAACCATTTAAACAGCTCTCGCTTTAACACAGCAGCTTAGAAGATGTCTTGTTGCTATTTGGGGAAAAACACCTTAGTCTTACATAACTGAAGATTCTCATTAACTAAGCCTATATATACCTTGGTGTTAAAAGGAAGGCAATGGACTAATTATACTGAACAGAATTTGAGCCAAGAGTGTTGTTTAGGAAATAGTAAGAAACCTAGAAACCAGAAAGCCCCATGGAGGCAGTATGCACGGAGGATTTGATAGGAGAAGCATGTAAAGAACCCTGATATGTGGCATTTAGGCATCTGCCCCTTTTGGGCGTGGTGTGACTGGTTGGATGTTTGCCATTGGATGAAACTCAAGGTGTATAATTTCTATTTGTTGTCAAGATTATAGACCCACATTCAGTTGAGGTTTATTTAATGTTAAATTACCCCCAATTCCTTACATAGGAACTCAAAGTGTGGATATATGCAATTCAGTTCCCTTGGTACTCTCTCTTAATATTAGAAAACCTAGAATGAATTAGAATGTTTTAATGAGTAGAAAGTGAGAGAAAGTAGTATCATAAAATGTTTCTTGCTTCATTTTTTAAATGTATCAGAACACAGAAATCACTGTCTCCATACAATTCTCTGGCCGCATAAATTTCAGATGAGTCCAGGACCAAAGAGTTCAAATACATGCTTTAAAAACAAATCACTTTCTTAAAAAAAATTGCAAAAACTCCAGTAATTTTTCTTTAATTTTCCAAGTATCTTTAAAAAAATAATTCACACTTAAATGTAATTTTCTTTCTATAAACTTTATCAGTTTTGTTAGAATTAATATTTCCACCATCTCTACCCGACACATTCAACTTAATATTTCATACACTGTATAAAATGGCTGTCAAGCATGTCAGATCTCCTGGACTCTTAGAAGATTTCACTGTTTTTTGTTTTTTTTTTTTTCCGCTGCAAAAATCAAGACTTCAGTAAGAGCACACTGTGTGATTATCTGTGCTGCTGAGTATTGTAGTAAGGTAAAGTGTGAGAGCTGTGCTGTGGAGACTGGATTGAGAAAAACTGTGAGTGGGTAGCACATAAAATTTATTGAGCCAGGTCTCCAGTATATCGAATATTAAGAATCTTTATCCAATAGTGGAATAAAGGATAGATGCTTTTGTAGTTTTATAACAAAACACCATGAGTGTTCTGCTATGTCATTTGATTTTTGTCTGAGAAAGTGCAAAATAGTGCCTTCTGGGGAAAATGGTTTAAAATTTATCTCTATAAAACCAGAGTCCAAAACCACATAGCCATCATTCAGAACTGTATCCATCCAGCAAAAACAGATAAGGCAGCATCATAGCTGAGAAAGCTGCAGAAGTAAGTACCAAGTCACATGTTTGCAGAAAGAAAGTTAATTTCCAAATTCATTTTCCAAAAGATGCTATGGGCAACCAGCAGTGAGATCAATAGGAAATAGTGCATCTTGTGCACCAGCCCTAAACCATATAGTGCTCAGCCACGCTGAGGTCTTTGGTGCCTGCTGCCCTAAAACTTTAGAGAAATTTGAGAGAAATATCCTGAGGAAAAGCTCACATTTCTAAAATATTCAGGAATCAAGTCATGTGGTAGTTATTTGAAATTAAATCCATATTTAAAAATCTGGAAATGACAATTTAAAATATGATACATGCATATTTTAAATCTTCATATTTATTTAATTTTTAAAGCCCTCTTATTAGGTAATACAATTATCTACATTTTTGTTGAAATAAAAATTGTGAGAACCACGGTTTTCTTTAATTTTTTTCCTTGTGTACCAAATTACTGTGTAGGTAGAAGTTGAAGAAAACATACATTTATTACTTTGTGATTTCTGTAGGTACATACTAGATGACATCTCTGCCTCAGGGTCTCACCAGGTACAGTGAAGCTGTCAAGCATATCACATCTCCTGGACTCTTAGAAGATTTCACTTCCTTTTGATGATATATTCAAGATTTCTACTTCTTTTGTAAAGTTTTAGTATTGTGGTGGTTTAAATAAGAATGAATCCCCCCTACACATTTGAATGCTAAGTCATCAGAGGGTCATAAACTCATTGGTTCACCAAATTGGAAAATTTTAAAAAAATGAATTTATGAAATTCTTAGGCAAATGGATGGAACTGGAGGATATCATCCTGAATGAGGTAACTTCTTTCACAAAAGAAGTCACTTGATATGCACTCACTGATAAGTGGATATTAGCCCAGAAATCTAGAATACCCAAGATACAATTTGCAAAGCACAAGAAAATCAAAACGAAGGAAGACCAACATGTGGATACTTTATTCCTCCCTAGAAAGGACTTACAGAGACAAAGTTTGGAGCTAAGATGAAAGGATGGACCATCCAGAGACTGCCCCACCCAGGGGTCCATCCCATAATCAGTCACCAACACAGACACTATTGCATATGCCAGCAATGTTATGCTGAAAGGACCTTGATAAAGCTGTCTCTTGTGAGACTATGCCAGTGCCTGGAAAATACAGAAGTGGATGCTTACAGTCATCTATAGAATAGAACACAGGACCCCCAATGAAGGAGCTAGAGAAAGTACCCAAGAGCTGAAGGTGTCTGCAACACTATAGGTGGAACAACAATATGAACTAATTAGTACCCCCAGAGCTTGTGTCTCTAGCTGCATATTATTTGAAGATGGACTAGTTCGCTATCATTGGGAAGAGCGGCCCCTTGGTCTTGCAAAGTTTATATGCCCCAGTACAGGGGAAATCCAGGGCTAAGAAGTGGGAGTGGGTGGGTAGGGGAGCAGGGCAGTGGGAGGGTACAGGGGACTTTTGGGATAGCATTTGAAATGTAAATGAAGAAAATATCTAATAAAAAATTAAAAAAAAAAAAAAGAATTAAGACATGTGGCCTTGTTGGAGTAGGTGTGGCCTTGTTGCAGAAAGTATGTCATTGGGGCTAAGGTTGAAGTTTCCAAAGCCCAAGTAAGGTCCAGTAGCTCTTACCTGCTGCCTATGGATCTGGATAGAGACATCTCAGTTAATACATCTGCTTGTGAAATACCGTGCTCCCCACAATGAGGATAATGGACTAAACCTCTAAGACTGTGAGCAATCCTGAATTAAGTTTGCTCTGTTTTTAGGTAACTATGGTGTCTTTTCATGTCACACACAAATTTACAAATTGACTAAGACAGTATCATTTGGGGATTTTAATTATTTATTTTTGTCTTATGATTATAATATAATCACACTGTTTCTGTTTTGTTCTTCCTTCAAGCCCTCTCATACAGTTCTATGTGCTCTCTTTCAACATCATAGTCTCTTTCTTCATTCATTGTTATATGTATTTCTTGCATGGAACAACAGATTGTAATATGATGACTTTACCAATTTATTAGCCATAGTGCAATATAGATTTTGGGTTTCAGCTTGGCATAATGGTGAATCATAGAATTGTAGCATTGGTTAGACTGAGGATGGAAGCTTGTTAGTTCAAGGCCAGTTAGGTTACACAATGAGTCCTTATCTCAAAGTAAATATTATCTAAGTAAATCGTTTTAATCAAGCATCTTTTAAAACAGTTATTGGCTATTAGATACTTGTCTTTTTTTATTTATTTCCTTGGATATTTTAATTTTCCTATTTAGTTTTGGAGAAAATTTTGGAGACCCTTCTCTCTATACTCAAGAGGTAATTTTAGGAGAAATAGTTTGGCTTCTAGCTCAACTGATATGTGGTTACCCACTGTATATGTTCATCTGAGTTGCTAATATGCAGAGATTTTTTTGTGTTTATGCTAATAAATTGCAGGGTTTTTTTTAATTCTTTTTGTTGTATCCTCTGACTTTGAAATTACAAGAGTACTAACCTCACATTTCCATTTAAAAGCCTTTATTCCCCTACTGTTTGGGTGAACTGTTTGTTATATTTTAAAAATATAATTTTTTTTTTTAGAGCATGGTGACACAGGACAGGTATGTAGTCCAGCATCTTGGGGCAAAGGGTGTAGCATGTCAATCTGAAGATCAACTTGAGCTCAATAGGCACAAACCAATATCAAAAAAAAAAAAAAAAAACCAAATTATTTTTAGCAACAAAATCATGTACTTTAATAAAGATTTGTATTACAAACTTAGATATTTGATACCTATGTATCTGTTCAATATCTATTTCTTCTTGAACACAACATAATATACTTTTCTTTCAAAATATTTATTTATTAACTTTTAAAATTTATGGACACAGAGATATTTAATATTCAACTTTTAATCACTAAAGAGCTGATAATCATTAAGCTTACCTCCATTAATACCTAATTTCAAAAATAGCTCTATTTTAATAGCAGGATTTCTTAGAGCTAGATCAGTTTTATTAATCTCAGCAATCAGGTTGATTTCTTTCATTCTTATTACTTTATATATTGTTTTAAAATAAACAATATATCAGTGATCTTCATGAAGTTAGTGTGGGGTAATGAAACTATTCATAATGATTTAATATACACCATAAATAGAAGTATGTAAAACCAGTAGTTATAATGTGATATATGTAAATTATATAAGATTTAATCATGAATATGTTTTAGAAATTAACTTTATCACTGAATAACAACTTTGCATCTAATTTGAAATTATTTATCCTATAACTATTGCCATCTGTATTACATGGAATATGCTGATGTTGTTATTAAAGTATAACTTGAAATTAAACTTAAATTCCTCCTAAAAGAAGTATTTTAGAATACGTTTGCATCATTGAATAGTTTGGCAACATTATGGCCTTGGGATATTCTAGTTCCCAAAATATCACTGAGGGCATCTTTCTTCCCTGGAGACTTTATTATTTCCAATAACCAGACTCTGGAGTTGCATTACCATCACAGAGCATCATTTATATGTGACATGCATTTCACTCTCTGAGCAAAGTTTTACAAAGGGTTGTCAGATACTCCCTTGTGAGGTTAGAAGAAAAATGAGCAAATCAGAATATTTCTTTCAAAATTAGCTTCAATTTCTGTTAAGCTAGCCTCAAAAGAAAAGGAATAATAAAAAAGTCCAAATAAAGATGCAAAAATGTAAAACTTAATTCTTCTACTATTTTAACTGCAATATTTACCAGCTTAATGGTGCTTTGGGATACTTGATAGTAATCTAAAATTATGTGCTCTATCAATGACTTTATATTCTAAATAAATGACTGGAATTTTTTCACTTCTAAAATGTTCAGAACAATTTAAAAACTAAAAGATATTTTCCTTGTTCAATTATTAAAATTTATTAAGTCATATAATCTTAAATCAATTCTTCTAGACATTAATTGCCAGCTATATATGCTATTTATTGATCAAGAAAATTCCCTAGGCCCCCCCATAGTGTACATGTTCTTTCCATCTCTCTTAGCTTCATAACAGAAGTAGATGATAATTCATTATTTATGCATATGTTACCAACCATGGTTGTAAGAAAGCAAGCTCAAACTGAGGTGGAAACTTCCTCTCTGATGTACTTTCACAGTGACAGAAAGTGCTGTATAGGCTTTGGGGAAGAAAGACACATTGGTGGTCTACCACAGATACAAACACTAGAACTATAACCTAATCAAAGACCAATGACTTTGGAAGTAATAATTCCCATAATGGAGGCTAATGCTTTCATTGAACTAAGTTGACACAGTGTCGAACTCTTTCAAAATACCATTTTTTTTTTTTTTTTTTTTTGGTTTTTCGGGACAGGTTTCTCTGTATAGCCCCGGCTGTCCTGGAACTCATTTTGTAGACCAGGCTGGCCTCGAACTCAGAAATCCGCCTGCCTCTGCCTCCCGAGTGCTGAGATTAAAGGCGTGCGCAACCACGTCAAAATTCCATTTTTATACCCATATAAGTATGTATACTACTTAAGTATCTATTTTAATCATTATTTAAACCATTTGTTTATGATTTAATAATAATCTAAGCATTAATCAGGGAAGCTTGTCTATAATAAACAGAAGTAAATCCAGAGAGTCTTGGCTACCCAAAGTATATGGAAAATAGATTGTTGAGTGTTTGACTGGAAACAGAATATTTATATCACAACTTCTAAGGCTCAGTGGGTAGCATAGAAAAAAGAGGAAGAGTAAATATTAAAGCTAGAAAATAGGGAGAAAGAAAGCAGAACACCATCCAGTTATCACAAGCATGACCTCACAAATGTTTCAATTTTTTACACTGGGATTCTTTAAGACTTGACTTATCCTTGTGAGCCCAGTGGAGGCTGCTGGGGGCTGCCAAGTGCTCTCCATGCCACAGGACCTCGGGATCACCTTGGGATCACAGGACCCCTAGCACACCCAGGACCTTCTGATCATCTGAGAGCATGTGGGCTATAGAAGCAACAGAGCTTCTTGGTCAGTGTCCCATCCCACCTTCATCCTCAGCCAGGAGGCAGAGCTGAGACCCAGACCCCTGGGCACATTCCTTACCAGAAAAGAGTTGGCCTTCAGGAAGGGTTCTGACCCCAGAAATCAGGAGGTGGATCAGAGCTCCAGACTGTTGGATAATTGCCCTGCAAGAGAAGAGCTAGCCTGCAGGGAGTGCTCTGAACACTGGACTCAGGTGAGAGTTGGAGTCCCAGGAGTGCTGACAGAGGCTAACAGAATCACAGGAGGATCAAGCTCCAACCAGAGACAGCTTGAACATTAACATTAGAGATTTCCAGATGGCGGAAGGCAAAAGTAAGAATCTTACTAAGAGAAACCAAGAACACTGGGCAGCAACAGAACCCAATACGCCCACCACAACAAGTCCTAGATACCCCAACGTGCTGGAAAAGCAAGATGCAGATTTAAAATCATATCTCATAATGATGGTAGAAGATTTTTCAAAGGACATTAATAACTCTCTTAAATGCAGGAGAACACTGATAAACGGATAGAAGCCCTTAAAGAGGAAGTACAAAATTCTCTCAAGTAATAATTGACCATATAATTGGTCACAAAGCAGGCCTCAACAGATATAAAAATATTAAAATTATACCATGCATTCTCTCAGATCACCATGGACTAAGGCTGATCTTCAATAATAGCATAAATAATAGAAAGCCAACATTCACGTGGAAACTGAACAACACTCTACTCAATGATGCCTTAGTCAAGGATGAAATAAAGAAAGAAATTAAAGACTTTCTAGAGTTTAATGAAAATAAAGCCACAACATACCCAAACTTATGGGACACAATGAAGGCAGTCCTAAGACAATAACTCTTAGCCCTGAGTGCCTCCACAAAGAAACTAGAGAGAGCATACACTAGCAGTCCTACAGCACACATAGAAGCTCTAGAAAGAAAGGAAGCAGTAGTAGATGGCAGGAAATAAACTTAGGGCTGAAATCAACCAAGTGGAAACAAAAAGAACTATTCAAAGAATCAACTAAACCAGGAATTGGTTCTTTGAGAAAATCAACAAGATAGATAAACCCTTAGCCAGATTAACTAGAGGACACAGGGACAGTATCCTAATTAACAAAATCAGAAATGAAAAAGGAGACAAAACAACAGATCCTGAAGAAATCCAAAATATCATCAGATCTTACTACAAAAGGCTATACTCAACAAAACTGGATAACCTGGATGAAATGGACAATTTCTTAGACAGATACCAGGTACCAAAGTTAAATCAGGATCAGATTAATAATCTTAACATTCCCATTTCCCCAAAAGAAATTGAAGCAGTCATTAACAGTCTCCCAACCAAAAAGAAAAAAGAAAAAAATGCCCAGGACCAGATGGGTTTAGTGCAGAGTTCTATCAGATATTCAAAGAAGACCTAATTCCAACTCTTCTCAAACTATTCCACAATATAGAAACAGAAGGTACTCTACCCAATTCATTCTCACAATTACTCTGATACCAAAAACACACGAAAATTCAACAAAGAAAGAGAACTTCAGACCAATTTCCCTTATAAATATCAATGCAAAAATATTCAATAAAATCCTCACAAACCGAATCAAAGAACACATCAAAACGATCATCCATCATGACCAAGTAGGCTTCATCCCAGGGATGCAGGGATGGTTTAATATACGGAAATCCATCAACATAATCCTCTATATAAACAAATTTAAAGACAAAAAAAACATGATTATCTTGTTAGATGCTGAGAAAATATTTGACAAAATCCAACACCCCTTCATGATAAAAGTCATGGAAAGATCAGGAATTCAAGGCCCATATCTAAACATAATAAAAGCAATCTACAGCAAACCGGTAGCCAACATCAAAGTGAATGGAGAGAAACTCAAAGTAATCCCACTAAAATCAGGGACTAGACAAGGCTGCCCACTTTCTCCCTACCTAACCAATATGGTACTTGAAGTCCTAGCCAGAGCAATTCAACAACAAAAGGAGATCCAAGGGATACAATTGGAAAGGAAGAAGTCAAAATTTCACTATTTGCAGATGATATGATAGTTTATATAAGTGACCCTAAAAATTCCACCAGAGAACTCCTAAATCTGATAAACAGCTTCAGAACAGTAGCTGTATATAAAATTAACTCACACAAATCAGTGTCCTTTCTATACACAAAGGTTAAACAGGATGAGAAAGAAATTAGGGAAAAAACACCCTTCACAATAGTCACAAATAATATAAAATACCTTGGTGTGACTTTCACTAAGGAAGTGAAAGACCTGTATGACAAGATCTTCAAGTCTCAGAAGAAAGAAATAGAAGATCTAAGAAGATGGAAAGATCTCTTATGCTCATAGATTGGCAGGATTAATATAGTCAAAATGGCTATCCTGCCAAAAGCAATCTACAGTTTCAGTGCAATCCACATCAAAATTACAACTCAATTCTTCACTGAGTTAGAAAGGGTAATTTGCAAATTCATCTGCAATAAAAAAAAAAAAAAAAACTATGATAGCAAAAACTATTCTCAACAATAAAAGAACCTCTGGTGGAATCACCATCCCTGACCTCAAGCTGAACTACAGAGTAAATGTGAAAAAAAAAAAAAAAAACAAACTGCATGGTACTGGTACAGCAACAGACAGGAAGATCAATGGAATAGAATCTAAGATCCAGAAATGAATCCACACACCTATGGTCACTTGATCTTTGACAAGGGAGCTAAAACCATCCAGTGGAAAAAGACAGCATATTCAACAAATGGTACTGGCACAGCTGGCGATTATCACATAGAAGAATGCAAGTTGATCCATTCTTATCTCCTTGTATAAAGCTCAAGTCTAAGTGGATCAAAGAACTCCACATAGAACCAGAGACACTGAAATTTATAGAGGAGAAAGTGTGGAAAAGCCTTGAAGATATGGGCACTGTGAAAAAAATTCCTAAACAGAACATCAATGGCTTGTGCTGTAACATCAAGAATTGACAAATAAGATCTCATGAAACTGCAAAGCTTCTGTAAGGCAAAAGACACTGTCAATAAGACAAAAGGGCCACCAACAGATTGGGAAAGGATTTTTACCAATCTTAAATCTGATAGAGGACTAATATCCAATATATACAAAGAGCTCAAGAAGCTGGACTCCAGAAATTCAATAACCCCATTAAAAATGGGGTACACAGCTAAGCAAAGAATTCTCAAGTGAGTAATGATGAAGGGTTGAAAAACACCTGAAAAAATGTTCAACATCCTTAATCATCAGGGAAATGCAAAACAAAACAACCTTGAGATTCTACCTCACTCCAGTCAGATTGGCTAAGATAATAAATTCAGGTGACAGCAGATGCTGGCATGAATGTGGAGAAAGAGGAACACTCCTCCATTGCTGGTGGGATTGCAAGCTGGTACAACCACTCTGGAAGTCAGTCTGGCGGTTCCTCAGAAAATTGGACATAGTACTACTGAAGATCCAGCAATACCTCTCCTGGGCATATACCCAGAAGATATCCCAACTGGTAATAAGGACACATGTCCCACTATGTTCATAGCAGCATTATTTATAATAGCCAGAAGCTGGAAAGAACCCAGATGTCCCTCAACAGAGGAATGAATACAGAAAATGTGGTACAGTTACACAATGGAATACTACTCTGTTATTAAAAACAATGAATTTATGAAATCTTGGGCAAATGGATGTATCTGGAGGATATCATCCTTAGTGAGGTTACCCAATCACTAAAGAAGTCACTTGATATGCACTCACTGATGAGCAGATATTAGCACAGAATGTTAGAATACCCAAGATTCAATTTGCAAAACAGAAGAAAATCAAGAAAAATGAAGACCGGCATGTGGATACTTCATTACTCCTTAGAATAGGGAACAAAATACCCATGAAAGGGGTTAGAGAGACAAAGTTTGGAGTTAAGACAAAAGAATGGACTATCCAGAGACTACCGCACCAGGGGATCCATACCATATTCAGTTACCAAACCCAGATGCTATTGCATATGACAGCAAGAGTTTGCTGAAGTGACCCTGATATAACTGTCTCGTATGAAGCTATGCCAGTGCCTGGAAAATACAGAAGTGGATGCTCACAGTCATCAATAGGATGAAACACAGGGCCCCCAAAGGAGAAGCTAGAGAAAGTACCCCAGGAGCTGAATGGGCCTGCAATTCTATAAGAGGAACAATATGAACTAACCAGAACCCCCAGAGCTCATGACTCTAGCTGCATATATAGCAGAAGATGACCTAGTTGGCAATCATCGGGAAAAGAGGCCCCTTGGTATGCAAACTTTATGTGCCCCAATACTGGGGAATGCCTTGGCCAAGAAGTGGCAGTGTGTATGTAGGGGAGAAGTGTGGGGGAGAGTATAGGGAACTTTTGGGATAGCATTTGAAATGTAAATTAAGAAAATATCTAATTAAAAAAAAGAAAGAAAATATCCCAGAAACAAACAAACAAACAAAACAAAACTTGACTTATCAACATCCAGCCATGGATGGGAAAGGGGCTCATAGGACTCTACCCATATTTGCTGAACAATTGTTAATAAAAGATACTAAAGAAAAGAGTGTCAGCATTTTATGAGTCTACTGATCTCTGTTGGATACTTCCATATCCATGGCCACACAATAGATCACAAAATAAAGCAAACAACACAGAATGGGAAAGGGTTCTTCCCCAAAGACAGAGGTTGACAAAGTGAGAAATACATAAATAAACAGAGGATGGGAGTGTTAGAATGCATTACATACATGTGTGAAAACTTTAAAGAACACATTTAATTATATTTAAGTCTATTTTTCATCATAAGATATACCTCATATCACAAATGCTGTCAGGATTCTTCAAGTCTACTGCTGTGTACAAACCTATAGTATTCTGCTTGCAAAATAGCATCACACTGAGCTCGTGACACTGAACTGTACCACCCTCTCTGCAACCTTCAGGTCTTTCATGCTCTTTTGTATTATTGAACTTTATATTACTCATAAATTAACTTGACTACTCTTTGTAAACTTCCAGTTACATATGATTACCCTATTTACTCATTAAACTCTAAACCTTTGGTCCTCTGTCCAATTTCATCTTAAGCTCCACTTTCAT
Source organism: Mus minutoides (assembly GCA_902729485.2). Taxonomy (NCBI): domain Eukaryota; kingdom Metazoa; phylum Chordata; class Mammalia; order Rodentia; family Muridae; genus Mus; species Mus minutoides. The sequence goes on along the minus strand of LR751398.1, from coordinate 16,003 downwards.
GTTAAACCATGAGTGTTACTATCAGTAACTACATTTCTTTCAACCAGTTTTCATATGAAATTCCAACAGAAGTAACTTCATCTCATTTTAGAAGCATTAACTATGTTAATCATTTTTGTACATTTGAGATCTTTTTGTTCAAAAGTCACAAATTGTAACCTCTATCATCTATCTATCAATCTATCATCTATCCTTCTGTCTATCTGTCTATATATCTATCTACATGTAGATCTGATCTACCAAGAAATTATACTTTACCTCACAATATATTCCATGATTTTACAATATAAACAATGGAAAATGGAACACATCTATAATTTTTTTCTTTTTTATTTATTATTAGATAATTTCTTCATTTACATTTCAAGTGTTATCCCATAAGTCCCCTATAGCCTCCCTCCTGCCCTGCTCCCCTACCCACCCACTCCCACTACTTGGCCCTGGCATTCCCCTGTACTGGGGCATATAAACATTGCTAGACCAAGGGCCTTTCTTCCCCAATAATGGCCAACTAGGCCATCTTCTAATACATATGCATCTAGAGACATGAGCTCTGGGGGTTCTGATTAGTTCATATTGTTCCAGTCTAAGTGGATCAAAGACCTCCACATTAAACCCAGACACTGAAATTCATAGGGGAGAAAGTGCAGAAAACCCTTGAAGATATGGGCACAGGGGTAAAATTCCTAAACAGAACACCAATGGCCTGTGCTGTAAGATCACAAATCGACAAATGGGACCTTATAAAATTGCAAAGCTTCTGTAAAGCAGAAGATACTGTCAATAAGACAAAAACGCCACCAATGGATTGAAAAAAAAATTTTTACCAATCCTAAATCTGATAGGAGGCTAATATCCAATATTTACAAAGAGCTCAAGAAGCTGAACTCCAGAAATTCAAATAACCCCATTAAAAATGGGATACAGAGCTAAACAAAGAATTCTCAACTAAAGAATGCCAACGGGCAGAGGAGCACCTTAAAAAATGTTCGAAATCCTTAATCATCAGAGAAATGCAAATCAAAACAACCCTGAGATTCCACCTCACACCAGTCAGAATGGCTAAGATCAAAATTCAGGTGACAGCAGATGCTGTTGAGGATATGGAGAAAGAGGAACACATCTATAATTTTAATTTATCTATTTAAATATAGCTTATAAATAAAAGAAAACACATAATTTTTTATTTTAGCATATGTTTATTTCTTCTTCCAAGTTTAATATTCTTTAGTATTCTTTTTCACAAAAACATTCTAAAATTTTTGTCTTTCTATAAAAAATACATCTCTGTCTGTCTGTCTGTCTCTCTCTCTCTTTCTCTCTTTCCCTCCAGTTGATGGATGAGGCTACCCACACTTCTCAAAATTTTAAACCAGCGTTGCTCCTGTCAAAAGGAAATCTAGGGACTAAGAGTGGAGCAGAGACTGAAGGAAAGGCCATTCAGAGACTGCCCTACCTCGGGGTTCATCCCATCTGCAGACACCAAACCCAGACACTGTTGCTGAAGCCAAAAAGTGCTCATTGACAGGAGCCTGGTAAAGCTGTCTCCTGAAAGGCTCTGCCAGAGACTGACCAATACCTATGTGGATACATGCAGCCAAACATTGGACTGAGCACTGGAACACCAATGCAGAAGTTAGGGGAAGGACTGAAGCACCTGAAAGGATTTGCAACCCCATAGGAAGAACAACAATATCAACCAAACAGACAACCAGAGCCACCCTCCCCCCTGCCTCCAAGCTCCCAGGTACTAAACCACCAACCAAAAAGTACAATGATGTAATAAATGGCTCCAGCTGCATATGTAACAGAGGATTTCCTCATAGGACATCACTGGGAAAGAACTCCTTGGTCCTGTAGAGGCTCAATGACCCTGGGTAGGGAATGTTAGGGCACTGAGGCAGGAGTGGGTGGGCGGGAAGGGAAGCACCCTCATAGAGGCAGGGAAAAGGTAAAGGATGGGGGTTTGCAGAGGAGAAACTGGGGAGGGGGATAACATTTGAAATGTAAATAAATAAAATAACTAATAAAATGGAAAAATAGTAAGATAATAATATAGTTTGTAAAATATTCTTTAAAAGGTCAGTAGAGATACATTATAATACTAAAACCACTTAAAAGCCAAAAGGAGTATAAATTATGCCAAAAAATTCATTAAAGTATAAGATAAGATGAAAATAGAAGTATAAAAATAAATGCATATTCACTGAATAAAACATTTATGGTTGTAGAACTGCATGGAAAAAAAATTACTATGATACGTTAGTTTCCTAGGGCAAAACAATAAATTAAGTTAAGAAAAAATTTAAGAATTCTTGGACTACATTATTTATCTAATAAAAAACAAAAAGAAAAGAAAAGGCTATATGGCCATAACATGACCATGCTACTGGGGAAAAAAAAACCACATTAATTCACAGTAAAGATGGTTATGAAATTTGAATATTAAAAAATCTGTAATAATTGGATAAGTAAAAATAATCTAATTGTATCAAGACTGCAAGAGGAAATTATTATAATCTCTTTACCAACCAATGCAAAAAAAAAAGATAGTTAATAGAGGGGAAATGACATAATAAAAAGACTTTTATAGCCTGGTGTGGTGGTGCACGCCTTTAATCCCAGTACTCGGGAGGCAGAGGCAGGAGGATTTCTGAGTTCGAGGCCAGCTTGGTCTACAAAATGAGTTCCAGGACAGCCAGGGCTATAAAGGGAAACCCTGTCTTGAAAAACCAAAAAAAAAAAAAAACTTTTGTGCTGAATTGGAATATTTCTTATAATCTTTGATATGGTTCAGAAGGTAGAACATTTGCCTGGACTGTATGCATCCCAGGGTTGGATGTGTAGCAGAGCATAAACCAGGAATGGTAAATCACTTTTCTGACCCTGGTCCTGGTGAGGCACAGAGTGGAAAGAGAGAAATCCTCAGCTACCTGTAGAGTTAGAGGATGACCTGGTGTCTTAGTCAGGGTTTCTATTCCTGCACAAACATCATGACCAAGAAGCAAGTTGGGGAGGAAAGGGTTTTTTCGGCTTACACTTCCATACAGCTGTTCATCACCAAGGAAGTCAGGACTGGAACTCAAGCAGGTCAGGAAGCAGGAGCTGATGCAGAGACCATGGAGGGATGTTTTTTACTGGCTTGCTTGATTCCCCTGGCTTGCTCAGCCTGCTCTCTTATAGAACCCAAGACTGCCAGCCCAGAGATGGTCCCACCCACAAGGGGCCCTTGATCACTAATTGAGAAAATGCCTCACAGCTAGATCTCATGGAGGCATTTCCCCAACTGAAGCTCCTTTCTCTGTGATAACCCAGCTGTGTCAAGTTGACACAAATACTAGCCAGTACACCTGGGATACAAGAAAACTTATTTCAAACAGACAAACAAATACAAGTAACACACATAAGATTATTAAGGAATGATAATATTTATTTGAAATTATTCAATATTAAAGTGAAAGATACTTTTTGAAAAGATTGGAGAAAATTTTAAACCTAGAGTAAAGAAAAGCAATCTACCCTTTATGTTTGAATGTCTAATTAACAATCCATTAATTAGTGTGTTCATGTGTATATATTTGTGCTCACACGTTGAGGTGATGGGACACTCACAGGAATTACTTCTCTTCTACAGTGTGAAGTTTTGGGATAGAACACAGGTTTTCACAATTGGCAACAAGTGTATTAGCCACTTATCTTACTAGTCCAGTGTAAGTGTTTTAATTCCTAGGGGTTACAGAAGCTACAAAAGAATAAAAAGTAATAGGAAAAGAACTATCTCATAGAAATAATGTTAAAACTGTAATACCTTTTAGTCCTATATCTGTGTGTTTCATATCAGCACATGAAAATACAATAGAGCAAGTAAGCAAATTTTTTAATGTAATTCTTTTAAAATTCTTTATTCTATATCTACTTTATTTATTTTGCTGTGTATGTTTTTGGCTGCATGTTTATGTACCATGTATGTAGTGCCTATGGAAGTCAGAAGAAAATATGGGAACCCCTGAACCTGGAATTCAGTCAGTTGTGATTTGGGATTTGTATGCTGAGAACCAAACCCTGGTCTCCTTCAGGAGCATCAAGTGCTCTTAACCACTAAGCTGTCTCTCCATTCCCTTTACGGGTTATATTTAATGTGTTTGCCTCTCTATCTAACAAAATTGCCTTTAAAGCAATATTTATCCTAATGAACAACTCAGTATTTTTTGTGTATTACTAAGTCAATGTTAGAATTTCAAAACTCATTTCTCCTTGCTTGTTTAAATCTGTGCACTGAGGTCCTATGGACGATGCATGGTATGGCCGTATATGTATGTTGACAAGCATTACATACATAACCTATTTACAATTTTGTACAAAGAGTGCATTTGTTTCATTTTAAACTGGAGTCCATTATTCTTTTTTTTTCTTCTTGTATTAACAGCAATCTCTAAATTGCATGGAGTAAAATGATTTCTATGATGTATTAGTTTCCTGGGGCTACTACAATAAATTATCACAGAATGAGTGTTTTACAAAAATAGAAATTTGGTTTTTTTTTTCCCTTATAAAGACCCAACTTCTGAAGTGACGTTATCTCAAGACCACCTCTATACATACTCTAAGTACTGTATGGCAAAGTCTATTCTGCTTTGTGTCATTTCTGGTGCCCCTAACATTCTGAAGCTTTAAGCAGTATTATTCCGATCCCCATCGCCCTGTCTTGCATGGTCTTCTTCGAAATTCTAAGAATAAACTCTACTACCCCTTACCACAACAAACACAACAGGATTTCTGTTAGAGCCTGGGTGGATACAGAAAGATTTGATCTGGACTCTCTCTCTCTCTCTCTCTCTCTCTCTCTCTCTCTCTCTCTTTCTCTCTCTTATTTTTCTTTCTTACTTTTAATAATCTATCTTGTAATAATTTCTAAAAGGTAAGGTATAGGTATAAGATTTTATACCAGGGAGAAATCTAAGGTTAAATACTAATTACACATTGCCTCTGTTTTTCCACTTGGGGCGGGGGAGATCATCATCAATAAATTTTATCATAGAGGAGTTAAGTAAAGCAGGATGCCAAGGTACAAACCACATGCCTCTTCAGCACATGAAACCCTGATATTTTCCTTTTGGAAGTTAGAACTATAATATCATGAAATTGATATAAGAGAGAAAGCCTGCTAACACAACTCAGGTGTTGTCTGTTACAGTGTAACTCATTTGAAATATATTGCAATGAATAGTGCCCCGCTAATATCAAGAGTTGGAATTTGTGAATTCAGTCTGGTAAACAGAGTATATCCAGCCATCCTAAAGTATGTGAGTATTAAGCTTTGATGTTTCAATCTGACAAAGCAGATGTAGAATAGAATATAGCTCACCATTACAGGGTCAATATTCATGTTCAGTCACAGGCCTCTGTTTGTTTATTTATTTTTCTTGTGTTTATTAAATTTATTGTAGCAAATAAAATTGTAAATTTTGTGAAGCCTTTCTGAACCAAAAAAAAAAATGTACATTTCCAGGTGTATTACAAAAACAAACAAACAAACAAAACAAAACAAAAAACAGTAGCTTTCTGGTCTAGAAAATCATAAAACCTGTCTTGCTTCAAATGAGTATGATATTAATTATTTTTATTGGATTTTTTAAATTTAAATTTCAAGTGTTATCACCATTCCAAATTTCTCTCCCTCCCATAAACACCCAATCACATCCTCACTCCCCCTTCTTCTATGAGGGTGTTCTTTCATCCACCTACCCACTCCCACCTCCCTGCCATCGATTCCCCTGTACTGGGGTATCTATCAGGCCAAGGACCAAGGACCTCTCCTCACACTGAGGCATGACAAGGCCATCCTCTGCTACATAAGCAGCTGGAGCCATGTGTACTCCTTTGTTGATTGCTTAGTCTCTGAGTGTTCTGGTAGGGGGTGTCCTGGCTGGTCGATATTGTTGTTCTTCCTATAAAGTTGCAAACCCCTTAAACTCCTTCAGCCTTTCTCTAACTTCTCCATTGGGGATCCCACACTCAGCCCAATCTTTGTCGGTGAACATCTGCCTCTGTATTTGTAAGCCTCTGGCAGGGCCTTTCATGAGACAGCTATATCAGGCTCCTTTCAGCATGCACTTCTTGGCATCCACAATAGTGTCTGGGTTTGGCAACTGCATATGGAATTAATCCCAGGTAGGACAGTCTCTGGGTGGCCTTTCCTTCAGTCTCTCCTCAACACTTTGTCTCAATATTTGCTCCTGTGAATATTTTGCTCTACTTCTAAGAAGGACTGAAGTACTGGACACTTTGGTCTTCCTTCTTATTGAGCTTCATGTGGTCTGTGAATTGTATCTTATTTAATATTTTAAAATACATCCTACAGTTGATCCAGTCCAGAAGAGCTAATTTTTTGTATTATGAAGAAGAAATAATGGTATAATTTCCCTTACTTTTACAATTACTTATAAATTAAATTTGTAGACTTTATAATATTAAAAATACTCTCAGTTCTCAGCCTATAGAAAATGAAAGCTGATACACATTGAAAGAAAAAAAGCTATGACAAATACCTGGATTCATTTTCTAAAATTGGCAACGTAGAACCTTTAGATAGCATCCATAGAAAGGAAAACTCAACTCCCTACATCCAGATCAGTAACATTAAATGGAATCCCACTTCTGGACTCCTTAAGATGAAAGACAGCTGAGGAATGTGTTCAGACTTCTCACTCTGGAGATGTCATTCCCCAGTGCATCATCTGGCCCTTCTGACTTGTTACATATGTGTGTTTATTAGCATCCAATAGTTTTCTGAGAAAAATGCTCCATGGACTTAATAGAATTATTTTCAAACTCTTTCTCAACACCAAGAAAAAAAAAAGACATTTCTTTCAATAAATATTAAGAATTCCATTGATCAAAACTTCATTTTTCTTGCTAATTCCTCCCTTTATTCTTTTTTTTAAAGATATTTTCTTTATTTATATTTCAAATGTTATCCCCTTTCCTAGTCTCCCCTCCAAAAGTCCCCTATCCCCTCCACCTTCCCCCTGCTCCACAACCCACCCACTCCCATTCCTGGTCCTGGCATTCCCCTATATTGGGGCATAGAACCTTCACAGGACCAAGGGCCTCTCCTCCCACTGATGACCAACTAGGCTATCCTCAGCTACAAATATAGCTAAAGCCACAAGTTCCACCATGTGTTTTCTTTGATTGGTGGTATAGTTCCAAGGAGCTCTGAGGGTACTGGTTAGTTCATATTGATGTTCCTTCTATGGAGCTTCAAGCCCCTTCAGCTCCCTGGGTATTTCTCTGGCTCATTCATTGGGGACTTTGGGCTCCATCCAATGGATGACTGTAAGCATCCACTTCTGTATTTGCCAGGCACTGGCAGAGCCTTGCAGGAGACAGCAATATCAGGCTCCTGTCAGCAGGCTCTTGTTGGCATCTGCCTAGTGTCTGGGTTTGGTGGTTACTTATGGGGTGGATAATAGTAAGAATTCTATTGATCAAAACTTCATTTTTAATTGATTAAATGTATTCTTTCACAATTCTATATATGTACAGTACATTCTCTTTATTCTCACCACCCCTTTGTTCCACATCTCTAATATCCCTGCATCCTTTTTGATAGTTCCTTTCTTATACTAATATCTTAGTTTCTTATAGCAATTTTTTTTTTAAATCCTGGTTCGGGATTTCTTTCAACCTATGATCATTTATATTCCAGGATGGAAACACACACACACACACACACACACACACACACACACACACACAGCCTTTATATTTTTAATTATGCCTTATGTAGCATAACAGTTGGGCAACTGCCTAACCTACATGTTTTAGAACCTACATTCCTACTGATAATTCTGAGTTGCTACTTACTAGTTTCTAAATATATTAATATATATTTATAACATCTAATCCATTATATTTGCAGTTTCGATAATATATTTTATCATTTATCTTATCTTAAAAACTTTAGAATTTGTACCTCAATCATGTTTGATATTAATTTGTATTACTATCTTAAAACTATATTTTTAAATCTAGAACATCATTTTTAATGTTAAACACCTTAAGTTTAATTGTGAGATTTTAATTAGTCTTCAATCCCATCAAATACTTGAGAAGGAATTAAATAAATATTACCTGACTATGAAGGAAGCACAAAGATATAGCTTCCTAAACTTATGTAATTGGCAGAAACAGTTTACTGTCTGGACAGCCCAATATTCCTTATAAATTTGGAAAATCTGTCTTTAACCTTTTGGCCTAGCACATCTGATAGACCTTAAGTGAAGTAAGAATTATGAAGGACTAGCTTATCTAGTATTGGCAGAGCTTAGCAATCCACTATCTTGCGTCCATTTGTCCTTTTGGACAGCACTTTGTCTGTAGATGAAATTAGGGCATTTTTTGACTAGTGGCCAGCTTGCCACAATAGGAGCAATTTTAAATGGAGGTATTGATCCTCCTCTCTTTCCTTGAAGTGGAATGGGGTTACTGTCAGGAGTAGACATGTCTTTTAGTTAAAAGATCTATTAATAATAAAATGACTTTAAATGTCATATTTTGTAGATCTCTGATACTTTTAAGACTATACACACATACACACATACAAATACAGCGTAACTTATTTGTCAAAGATTGATTAATGCTATTGCTATTCACTATTTGAATAACCTTGAAAATATTTTTTATCAGTATGTAAAAATATATACCAATTAAAACTTTAAACCTGTATAAATACCTAAAATTTTGTACTAATGTAAGAAAATATAGCTTTAAATTTCTTGAGTGGTTGTACCAGCTTGCAATCCCACCAATGGAGGAGTGTTCCTCTTTCTCCATATCGTCACAGGCATCTGCTGTCACCTGAATTTTTGATCTTAGCCATTCTGACTGATGTGAAGTGGAATCTCCAGGTTGTTTTGAATTGCACTTCCCTAATGATTAAGGATGTTGGACATTATTTTCAGGTGCTTTTCAGCCATTCAGAATTCCTCAGTTGAGTATTCTTGTCTAGCTCTGTACCCCATTTTTTAATAGGGTTATTTGAATTTCTGAAGTCCAGATTCTTGAGTTCTTTGTATTAAGGAAAATTAATTGTTGCTTCCTGTTATTTTGTTGTTAGAGTTGATATTCTGTTTTTGTGGCTATCTTATTTTAGGTTTGTTGAAGGATTACTTTCTTGATTTTTCTAGGGCGTAATTTCCCTCTTTGTGTTGGAGTCTTCTCTTTAATATCCTAGGAAGGGTTGGATTTGTGAAAAGATATTGTGTGAGTCTGGTTTTGTCATGGAATACTTTGGTTTCTCCCTCTATGGTAATTGAGAGTTTTGCCTGGTATAGTAGCTTGGGCTGACATTTGTGTTCTCTTAGTTTCTTTATAACATCTGTCCAGAACTTCTGGCTTTCATAGTCTCTGGTGAGAAATCTGGTATAATTCTAATAGGCCTGCCTTTATATGTTACTTGACCTTTTTCCTTTATTGCTTTTAATATTCTATCTTTATTTAGTGCATTTGTTGTCCTGATTATTATGTGTCAGGAGGAATTTCTTTTCTGGTCCAGTCTATTTGGAGTTGTGTAGGCTTCTTGTATGTTCATGGGCATCTCTTTCTTTAGGTTAGGGAAGTTTTCTTCTAGAATTTTGTTGAAGATATTTACTGGCCCTTTAAGTTGAAAATCTTCATTCTCATTTAAACCTATAATCCTTAGGTTTGGTCTTCTCATTGTGTCCTGGATTTCCTGAATGTTTTGATTTAATATCTTTTTTTCATTTTTGCATTTTCATTGATTGTTGTGTCCATGTTTTCTATGGCATCTTCTGTACCTGAGACTCTCACTTCTATCTCTTGTATTTTGTTGTTGATGCTTGCATCTATAGTTCCTGGTTTCTTTCCTAGGATTTCTATCTCCAGTGTTTTCTCCCTTTGGGTTTTCTTTATTGTTTCTACTTCCATATTTAGATCATGGATGGTTTTGTTCAATTCCATCACCTGTTTGGTAGTGTTCTCCTGTAATTCTTTGAGGGATTTTTGTGCTTCCTCTTTAAGTACTTCTACATGATTAGCAGTGTTCTCCTTCATTCCTTTAAGTGAGTTATTAATGCCCTTCTTAAAATCCTCTACCAGCATCATGAGATATGATTTTAAGTCTGAATCTTGATTTTTAGGTGTGTTGGAGTATCCACGATTCACTGCTGTGGGAGTACTGGGTTCTTTTGATGCCGCGTAGTCTTGGTAGAGCTCATATATTAAAAGTATAATATTAATAATAATTAAAATTAAATATAAAATTATATGAATAGTGTGGGACAATTTTGAAAACCTAATTTGCTTATCAGGATCAATATAGTTATTCATAATTTCCAAGAAGGTTTTAAATAAAAAATTAAATAAATACTTATTGAATGTTATATTCTAGTTTCAAAAGTAAGATGATTAATTGAATTAAACACTTTATTATAATAACATACATAAATCAGTGCAGACCAAATGACATTGTTTCAATGCTGAAATACAAAGAAACCTACTACTTCTTCATAGGTAGCACATACAAGACAGAATAAAACTGACTCCGTCAAGAAGATAATGTTTCTTTAAATATCAAGTCTACCAGTTCTGGATAAAAAATAAGAGCCCTATGATCCCATGTCACCCCATTATATTCCCAAATCATCAGCCGAGTAAAAAAATGTACACTAATTAAGCAATAATGACTTCACCTCATACCACTTTTCTGGACTAAATAACCTTAAAGAGTGGAAATGCTGAGGACCATTAAACCCACTTTTTTATTAATACCCAGGAAATGACCCAAACAACCAGCATTATAGGTACTTCACATCACTTATTTGAATTAACAAGTAATGCACAGTAACATAGGTCCAGCATATATAACATGTGATCATACTTTAATATTATGTGTACAGATGCTTTTAAGTATTTAATTCTAAATATTTGTACATTCTTTACTTTGACAGTCAATTATTGTTCTCAATTGAAGTTGGCTTTTCCTGAAAGTGAGGGAGATCTTACAAATGCCTGAGCTACACAAAATGCTCACATCTGGAACAAGAAAAAGTCTGATCGTCAATAAATTGATAATGAATCTTTCCCTGTTCTCTGCTGTGACCTTGGAGTCAGCCATAAACGTTTTTCACTATACCAAAAGGCAGGAGTGATTGATGAAGAAGGTTTGTCTGATTTTGAAGGCACTGTGCCTAGGCTTATAGTAAAAACGTAATAACAGATATTTGGAGATACTCTGTCATGAATTAAATTTCATATTAAAAATTATACATCTCACTAGATTTTTGTGGCATACCCCACTAATCCTAGCATTCAGAAAACAGAAGCAGGTGAATTTCTATGAGTTTAGCTACAGCCTGGTCTACAAAAAGAGTTCCAATATACCCAAGAATACATAGAAAAACCCTTTTTTCCAAATATCTTTATTTATTGGTAATTTCTTTTTTTACATTTCAAATACCTCTTCCTGGTTTCTCCTCTTGAAAAGCCCCATCCCACTCCCTACCTCCATGAGGGTGATCTCCCACCCAATCACTCCTGCCCCACTGCACTAGGATTTATCCTCACTGGGGCATCAAGCCTTTACAGGACCAAGAACCTCCCTTCCCATTTATGCCAGAAAAAGCCATCTTCTGCTACTTATGTAGCTGGATCCCTGGGTCCCTCCATGTGTTTCTTTCATGGTTTAGTCCTTGAGAGTTCTGGGGTGGGGGTCTGGTTGGTAGATTAATTTTGTTCTTCCTATCAGGTTGCAACCCATTCATCTCCTTCAGTTCTTTCTCTAACAACTCCATTGGGGTCTTCATGCTTAGTCTAATGGTTGGCTGGCAAACATCCATATCTGTATTGGTTAGGCTCTGGCTGAGCCTCTAGGAAGATATCCAAATCAGGCCCTTATCAGTAAGCACTTCTTGGCATCAGCAACAGTGTCTAGGTTTGGTGGCTGCAAATGGGATGGATCACCAGGTGGGGCAGTCTCTGGATGACCTTTTATTCAGTCTCTGCTCCACTCTTTGTCCCTGTATTTCCTTTAAACAGGAGTAATTCTGGGTTAAAAGTTTGAGAAGCATGGGTGGCCTAATCTGTCAACTGGAGGCATGCCTAATCTCTGGATATGGTTTCTACAGGCTCTCTCTCCCCTTTGTTGAGTATTTCAGCTAATGTCATCCCCGTTGGGTCCTGGGAGACTCTTACTATTTTGGATTATGAGAATTATTGTTGGCTACCTTCAGCTCCCCATCTCCCATTGCTACACATTTCTGTTCAATTTTTGTGACCCTCTGTATATTGTCCCCATCTTCTCACACAGCTGATCCTACCCTCTAGTTTTTCCATCTCCCCCTTCTCACTTCCTCCCTAGTCCCTCCTACCCTCTGCTTCCCATGATTATTTTGTTCCCCTTTCTAAGCAGGACTGAGGCATCCACACTTTGGTCTTCCTTCTTCTGCTTTAAAATTCCTAATACAGTTAATTTTTAAAAGCACATTTGCATTTGGGACTTGTGGATCAAGATGTGAGCTTTCATCTGTTCCTGCTGAATGCCCTTAGTTCTGTCATCATGGATTCAGTCCCTGAAACCACACACCCAATTAAATGCTTTCTTTCACACATTGCCTTGTTCATGGATTTTCATCACAGAGAAAAGTAACTAAGACAATAGGTTATTCTGACAAAAAATAATCAGAGAGACATCTAAATTAAATGATATCATACATTATAGGGGTTTTACACACATCAACATAACATTCCATTGAAACACTGCAGATACATATTATTCTCAGCAGCCCATGGAACTTTCTCTAAAACAATTTACAGTATACAAACCAAGTCTTATCAAATATATAAAAATTGAAATAATTTCTTGTATTCTATCATACCATAATGAAGTAAAACTCAAAACTCAATATCAAAAGAAACTTCTAAACTCTCTCTGTATCTCTCTGTCTCTGTAACTGTTTCTCTCTCTCTCTCTCTCTCTCTCTCTCTCTCTCAAACACACACACACACACATACAGATTGAAATATATTATTAAAGAAATCAAGAAGCAAATCAAAATATTCCCAGAATCAGAAGAAAATATGAATAAAGTCTATCAAAGCAGTTGTAAGAAGGAAGTATAAAGCTACATTGTACCTACACTTAAAAACCTGAGCTCTCAAATAATGTAACTTTTGGGCCTTAGAAAAACAAGAGCAAGTCAAACCCCAAGTTAAAAAAAAATAACTAGAATAAGCACAAAATTAATGAAACCAAAAAAAAAAAAAAAAAACCAAATATACAAAGCATCAATAAAAGAGTCATTCCTTTAAAAAATTAAAGAGATAACTATCCAAAATTATAAAATTAGAGATAACATTTGTTGTATTTTGTGCTTCTATCTGAGTTTTAGAAATTTTTTTTTCTATTTCTATGAACAATGTTATGGAACTTTTGAGTAGAATTGAAGTACATCTAGAGTTTACATTTACAAGGATAATCTTCTTCACAATACTAATTCTACTAATCCATGAGCATGGAAGTTCTTCTCTAGTGTTTTCCTTGACTTCTTTCTTCAGGGTTCTTTCTAACATTTATTTACTGTTTGCTTATGTTTGTCACAGAACATTGTGGTAAAGTCAGACAACAGAGGGCAACTTGAAAGAGCTGGTTCTTTCCTTCCACTATGTGTATTTTAGGGATCAAACTCAAGTCTTCAAGCTTGTTTGCAAGTGCCATTGCCTGATCAACCAACCACCCTGTTGTCCCTGCTAAGTTCTGAATTCTTCATCATAGGGATCTTTTACATTGTTGGTTATGTTTATTCTTAGGAAATTTTGGTTTTGATTTTGGTCGATTGTAAATAGAACTATTCATAAATAACATTTAAATAAATGAATGAATAAAGAAATAAAAATAAGTGATTTCCCAAAATATAAATAAATAAAATAAAATCACTTGAGAGCTAGAGAAATGGCTCAATGGTTAAGAGCCCTGGTTTGTTTCCAAAGGACCCAGAATGAATCAAGCTCATGTGAGAGCTCATTACCATCTATTACTCCAGTGCTAGAGATCTGACACTTACTTTCTGGCCTCCACATGAACTTGTTCAGATATGCATATAGCACAACACCATTATATATGTAAAAAGCAAAAACAAAGGAATTATTTTAAAAGCAGGTGAAATATAAAAAAAGTATTATCTACCAGGATTAGGAGTAGCAATATGAAAATAAGAAAAAATATGCTCCATCTGTAATTTATCCTTGAGTGATTTATTTAAAAAATTAAGAAAGAGCATAAAATCACCTTGTATTATTATTTACCTTCACATCTAGGCATCGTCTATGAACACCCAGCTAACATAATCTCTAAGATGAAACAGTCTGCTTCCCTAGCCCAGGGAGTATAAATGCTTTTATGGATGAGTTTTTAATATGGGTCCTGGAACTCAAACTCAGTTCTTCATCGTCGCCAACTAAGTCATTTTCCAAACCCAGAGCTTACATTATTTGTGCTGTGAGACATTGTCATTATATCTGCTGGAGCTCCAGGTGTTCTAGCTAAAGGGGTGGGGAAAATACAAATATTTAAATAAATTATTTTCCTTAATAATTTGCTAGTTCAGATCTACCCAGAATTCTAAGACAGTATTTTCTGTTGGTTAAATATGTCCTCCAAAAATCCATTTGTCAATATCCCAATCTACAACATGACAGAATTAGGATATGAGGGCTAAAGAACAGGACCAAGTTACGGGAGTGACAGTTCATAGTGGGAGTACTGACCTAATCAAAAACATTCCAGTGTTTTAATGCTTTTTTTTTATATGAAATACCAGTGAAATGATGGCTATAAAGGAAGATGAAGTCCCCCAAACCTTACTCTGTGGCTGCTTTGACTTTTGAAATACTTTTGAAATACTTCCAAAATACAAGGAAAGAAAAAGAACAAAACCTCAGGTTTTGAAAGGACCCATTTGCCGTAGTTTTTACAGCAATGCAATTACCTCTTCTTGACAACCACTCTGGAAATCAATCTGAGGTTCCTAAGAAAATTGGAAATAGATCTACATAATGACCCAGCAATACCACTCTTGTGTATATACCCAAAAGATGGCCCACCATTCCAAGGGGAATGTGTTCCACTATGTTCATAGTGGCTTTTTTTTTTTTTTTTTTTTTTGTCATAGCCAGAAGCAGGAAACAATCCAAATGTCCCACAACAAAAGAATGGATACAGAAAATGTGGTTCATTTACACAATGGAGTACTACTCAGATATTAAGAATGGGAACATGAGTTTTGCAGGAAAATGGATGGAACTAGAAAATATCATCTGTATTAGGTAACTCTGACTGAAAGTTATAGACTCACATATGAATCCCAAAGATTTACATGAAAATATTTCATGCATGTGTAAAAATTGGAATCTTTAATTAAGAATTGGAAGTACACAGTTAGCTGTCAGTTTCACATCCTGACTTTGAAGCTTGCTGAATATCAACACTAGTAGACTCCTTGTACTAATATGCTTTAATTTAAATGTATTCAAATATCATGAGATTGACCCTTTTAAGTAGTCAGCTCACATTTTCAGGTTGCAGAGATGTCACTGGTGCATGTGCACATACATACACACACATACTTAGACAGCTTTTTTTTTTTTTTCAACTTTTATTAGATATTTTCTTCATTTACATTTCACATGTTATCCAGAAAGTTCCCTATATTCTCCCCCCTCCCGGCCCTGCTCCCCTACCCACCCTCTCCCACCCCTTGGCCCCGGCATTCTCCTGTATTGGGACATATAAAGACTGCATAACCAAGGGGCCTCTCTTCCCATTGATGGCCAACTAGGCCATCCTCTTCTATATATGCAGCTAGAGACACGAGCCCAGGGGGTACTAGTTAGTTCATGGTTATTCTTCCACCTATAGGGTTGAAGACCCCTTCAGCTCCTTGGGTACTTTCTCTAGCTCCTTCTTCCTTGGGAACCCTGTGTT
>LR752322.1:30712-93666 GCA_902729485.2 Mus minutoides | reverse complement strand
CCCTGGCTTGCTCAGCCTGCTCTCTTATAGAACCCAAGACTGCCAGCCCAGAGATGGTCCCACCCACAAGGAGCTCTTGATCACTAATTGAGAAAATGCCTCACAGCTAGATCTCATGGAGGCATTTTCCCAACTGAAGCTCCTTTCTCTGTGATAACCCCAGCTGTGTCAAGTTGACACAAACCTAGCCAGTACAGACAAACTCATACTTTTTTGTTTGTTTTTTGTTTTTCGAGACAGGGTTTTTTTTTTTTTTTTTTTTTTTCAAGACAGGGTTTCTCTGTATAGCCCTGGCTGTCCTGGAACTCACTCTGTAGACCAGGCTGGCCTCGACCTCAGAAATCTGCCTGCCTCTGCCTCCTGAGTGCTGGGATTAAAGGTGTGTGCCACCACGCCCGACCAGACTCATACTTTTTAAGAAGACAAATGGACTTTTCCTTTTGCCTTAAATTGTTCTCTCTTTCTCTCTCTCTCTCTCTCTCTCTCTCTCTCTCTCTTTCTCTCTCTCTCTCTCTCTCTCTCTCATTTGGGAGAGACACCATCTCACTCCACCTCAACCTGACCCCATCCTCCGTTCCTTCAAAACTAGATGAGCTCAAAGAGATGGGAATTTCTCTTGCATGATACGGAAGAATGCCCCGGGGTGGGACGACTTGGCCACCACACCGCAGGTCGAAGGGCAGCTGCGCCTTCCAACTGCCTCTGTGTGCTAATGTAATAATCTCTGCGCCTGCGCCAGGCTCATAACAACTGCTGCTTGTTTGCGAACTTCTCTCTGTTGTCTGTGCCTTTAAATCTCGCCTCCTGTGTAGGAGACCCCATTCTTAGCCATGAAAAGCCAGAGTGGATGTGACGGTTTCTGTTGTTTCGTTCCGCGGGCTAGCAAGCATTCATAGATTGGCCAGCACAGTGCTTTCTGGACCTTGCTTCCTGTCTGGTGACCCGGCTCCCCTGAATCTCAAATAAATGTTTCTGTCAGGAGACTGAGCACCCAGCTGTGCAAATTGGTCACAGATGTAATTGCATTTGCCCTCTGCCCTGGAAGAAAACATGCCTGTGGTTGGGGGATTTAGATGGCTGCGAATGAAACACATTACTCCTGACTTTGGGTAACAGCCGTGACGCCCAAAATAAACTGCCTCAGAGGCGCCGTAGTGTCACCAGAGATGTGGATTGTTGCTTCCCAGAATCCAGGCTGGTCAACCAGTTACCCAAACCGGACTATTTCATTGGCTGGCCAGGCATGGTCACAAAGTAAGCTTTCCCATTGGCTCCTGTAACTCCCAAACCGGACTGCAAGCCCCTCACGGGCATCCACAGAACCTGTGCAAAGGGCTGCTATGCCGGCCAGATTCCTGGAACAGCAGGCCAGGGCAGCCACAGGACAACCACACCGCCCTGCCTGCCCTCAGCAGCTGCTGGAAGCTAATTAAAATAAACACAGCAGTCGGCTGCAGCACCCCGCCCGCCCGGCACCCCAGGGTTGATCCGTCCACACAACTTTTCTGGAGAGTCTGGCACAGAAATTCAACCCCAGAGACCACGGTGGGAAGCATTGAATCAAAAGCCAACCAGGACCGGAGCGGGTTGTGCCTATCTGAACCTCTCTGGGTGGGAAAAGGACAAATACTTATCTGTCTGTCTCAGAGGATTTTACCTCCGTTTCTCTAAGTGGCTTTGAAGACGCAGATAGGGAGGACCAGGCACCAGGGCTGTGTGTGTTCAGGAGCTGCTGGGTAGCTGCTCTCCCTGAAACCGAAGACTGGCAGAAGTCATTGAGCAAAGTTCATGGAACTTTCCAGAGAACTGGCCAAGTGTTATGGGCATTGAGACAGAACTTGTGACACCTAGCATGAGGGGCTTTAAGTACCAATCTACCCTGTTAACTCTGTCACTTTAAGAGTTACCCAACTATGGTCCCCAACTCTTCCTCATCCTCCTCCTCTTCCTTCTCCTCCTTCCTCTTCTTCCTTGCATTCTCCCACTGCTCTTTCTTTGTTTTCTTTGTTTTGGTTTGATTGTCTAAGGTGGGTTGTCACTATGTAGCTCATACTGGCCTAAAAACTCACAGCTATCCTCCTGCCTCAGGCAGGCACCACCAAACGCAGCATCAAACCAGTTCCTTCATTTGTAAATGGGAAAACAGAAGTCCATAGTTAATAGTGTTTCAGGGAAACCATGAGGTAACAGTCCTAATTCATATGTAGTGCTTTTAAGACAGCTTGGGAAACAGGAGATGGGGGCAGGAGGGATGCAGGAGAATGGTAAGATGAGGTCAGGAGGGATACGGGAGAAGGGTAAGATGGGGGAAGAGGGATGTGGGAGAAGGGTAAGATGGGGAAGAGGGATGCGGGAGAAGGGTAAGATGGAGGCAGGAGGGATGTGGGAGAAGGGTAAGAACAGGAAAGCTGGACTGGACGTGGTGGCACACGCCTTTAATCCCAGCACTCGGGAGGCAGAGGCAGGCAGATTTCTGAGTTTGAGGCCAGCCTGGTCTACAAAGTGAGTTCCAGGACAGCCAGGGCTACACAGAGAAACCCTGTCTGAAAAAAACGGAAAAAAAAAAAGAACAGGAAAGCTTTTGCTGAATGGTTTAGCTCAGAGCTAGTGTTCTCTGGAGAAAACCGAACAAAAGGATATATGATAACACATGCAGAGATTTAGTATGAGATACAGGATTTACACATACATACACACACATATACGCATGTACACATACATGCATGTATGCATGCATACACACATAATACACAGATATACACACTAGCATACATACATAATGCATGCACACATACATACAAACATGCATACAGTTATGCATACATACATAAGACACATACACACATATGCATATGCATACATACACACACATACACATGCACACATACATACACACTTGCATACGTAGTTATGCATACATACAGATACATATACACATATGCATATACATACATATGCATACATACATACCTGCATACATACACACGTGCATACACAGTTGTGCATATATACAGACACATACATATACACATATACACACATACACACATATACACACATACACATGTGCGTACACACACACACACACACACACACACACACACACACATATTGGCACACTGTTCAACCTTTGCAAAGTAGGGAAAAGTAGAAAATTGTCCAATATAAAGTAATCTGGATGAACCTTAGGTTATTACAGTATATGAAATAGACAAGTGGCAGATGTGTGATACTTTTATATGAAGTAGCTAAAATAATCAAATGTATAGAATCAGAGAATAGAATGTGCTTGGCAGGGCCTGGGGAGGGGAACACCAGTGAAAGTTGTCAAAACTGAAAATGCTCCCCAAATCTGCTGTGCAGCACTATAGCTATAGTCACCAATAGTACAATTCTCCTGCCTCAGCCTGCTGAGCATATAGATTGCAGGAAGGCAACACCACACTTGGGCTGACTTCATTTGCTCTCTCAATAACTGAGGGTAGTGGGGCCATTGGGGGAGGGGTGAACAGAGTGAGGTGTGTTGGGGGGGGGGTGAGACCAGGTGAGGGTCACAGCGACACCCTTGGCTTGAGGTCATGTCAGATCTGTCCAGCAAGAACGTACTAAATGCTGAAGGACTGGGGGAGGCTTCACTTTTGTGTAATGGAATAACCAAGAAATTAACAGCAATTGCTTGCATTAACATTTGAACAAATTTTTGCACTGCTGCACACGCCAATGTGGCCCATTTTAAAGATGGAAACATCTTTGTTTGGGAGATAAGCTTGAAGAAGAAAGGCTGAGGAAGTCTGGGAGCCCGTGCTGAAGTCAGGGCTCATAGCTAGGTCTTCAGAGTGAATGGTAAAGCCTTTGCTTCTCAGCGGAGCCTGTTTTATCCCCATCACTGGTCCTCAAACATCTTCACCCTCCGTGTACTTTGAGAGTCCTCACTTGTGAGCACCAGGAAGCAGGCACTGCCTCACCTCCCAACAGGCCTTTGATGAAGGACCGAGTGACCCTCTCTCAAGAGCTTGCTTCTCTGTCTCCTCAGCTGTGCAGAAAGAAAACACATTTGTTTATTTATTTGTTTATTTGTTTTGAGCCGGGAAGGTTTTTTGAGAGTACATCAAAGATCAGCTTCCTCATTTCAAAGAAAGGAAAAGACTGGATCCCTCCTAGAAGATGGAGAAAATGGTGCTTTGCCTGCCATTTCTGGTAAATGCAGCCGGGGAAACGAAATGGCAACAATTCGGCTTAATGATCTTAATTGGCTTTATTTTCCATTCAGGAATTGAGCACAAGCTTTCCTCTGTAAAAACAGATCAAAGGGCTGGAAAAGAACAGAAACAAAACCTAAATTGGATTAGTAGAAGGGAAGCCACTTTCCTTATAAGGTGATAATGGAGGTAGGGGTGCAGAGAGGTCTGTAGAGCAACAGGCAAACCACTCATTGGCTAGCATCACGTGCTCAGGCTGGCATCACATGCTCCTGGGACCTCAGGTTGGGTTAAGGAGTTAGGCAGGGGGACTTTTATTGTCACTTGAAACTGACCTGTTTGGGAAATTTGGCTGCTGGCTCTGATTTCTTGACACTGCCTTTTTTTTTTTAAAGATTAGATAAAAAACGTAGTTTTAACTTGGCAACATGAAACCTTGTCCTAAGTCAGTCCGTTTTGATTTTCATCTTGATGTGTGCAAGAGCTTCTCCTTAAACAACGGTCCTGGTAACACCGACTCAGTAATATGTATGTTTGTGATATATGCTTATTGTATGCATATCATGTGTACATATTTTAGCTATTTTTCTTGTTCCTGTAACAAAACTACCTGATAAGAGCAACTCCAGGGGGTTTTGGCTCACTGTTGGTGAAGCCTTGGCGGCAGGCTGCTGATCATGTGGCTTGCGCAGTCAGGAAGCAGGGACACGAATGCCGAGTGCCGGTGTATGGCCTCCTGTTCACGCAGCCCACGACCTCAGTCAGTGGACAGCACACCTAGCCGAATGGGAAGCCCCTCCCTGGAGGCCCTGTGAAGCTGCAAGGCTTTAACAAATATCTAGAGGCAATGAAGCCACCAGTCCAGTACCTATTGTCCATGGAGGGAGACCGAGTAGGGAGATGTCCCTGCCTGCCTGGGTGGTGTCAGCAGGGGCCCATAGAGCAGACCAGAAGGAGATCCTGTTGTCCTGGTTGGTTGTCTGGTCAACTCTACACAAGTTAGAGTTATCTAAGAAGAGGAAACAACAGTAGAGAAAAGCTTCCAAGGGATTGGTTGGTAAGCAAGCATGTGGGACATTTTCTTGTAGTGGTTGATGGGCGGTGCCCGCCATGGCAGGTGGTCCCGGTGCGTCTAAGAAAGCAGGCTAGGTCAGCCAAGAGGAGCCATGTTCCTTCAATATTCATCTGTTTCAGCTGCAGATGTTCCTCTGTGTTTTCCTGCTCTGACTTCCCTCAGTAATGGCGAGTGGCCTGAGGGTTGTACGCTGGAGTAAATCCTTCTCTCCCAGAGTTTGGTCACGGTGATTATCACAGAGACAGAGACCCCCCCTAACGACCACACCTGCTAACAGGACAGAAGGATAAACTAGAGAGCCAGGAGAAGATACTGGCAGATTGCAAATCAGACCAAGGATGCATATATAAAGTGATCAAGAAATCACAACGTCCGTGCTAAAAAACCAAACCAAACCAAACCAAAACCTTAGAAAATGGATGAAAAACTAGAACAGATATTTCACAGAGGAAGAAGATATACAGATGGAAAAATGAGGATTTGTTCAACATTATTAACTATCAGAGAAATGCCAATTCAAAGCACAGACCATCCACCCAGGAAACCAAGCCTGCTAGCACCGGACCTGGGAGTGTAGCTCACCACGTTGAGTGTTTGCCTGGCGGGCACCGGGCCCCTCACCTCTGGGTTTGATCCCCAGCAATGAATAAACTGTTATGTCCTAGTTGCAGGAACCCAAAGACAACTGAGGAGCCAATTCTGACGCAAAACACAGAGGGATCTTTATTACATGTTCTCAAGCAAGGTCTCTCAGACTCTCACTGTCACAGGGGGTCAGTGTGGGAGCCCCCAGTCTAGGAGTTCAGCAAACTGTGTATTGTGGTTGCAGCAAACTTGGGGAATTTCCATACAGGTCAGCAAGTTAATATTTTAAAAACTGCATTTCTGGTGTAATCTGCAGGAACCAAACAGGATGGTCAGGTTATCTATTCTCTGCAGGATGTCTTAGGTTATCTCTCTGTACCTTGACCCTGCTATTGTGGCCTGACTGGCTGTTGCTAAGGGCAGTGGGTTGCCGTAGGATGCTTGCTCCGGAGGACTCTGTGATTTTCTGGAATTCTTGGTCTTGCACAAAATGGAGTTTATCCAAAAACAAAGTTGGTCGGGCTTAACCAAAACCACGTGTAATACCTGTACTTCCAGTGCATGGGAGACAGAGACAGAAAGAGCAGGAGTTCAAGGCCAGTCTGACTAGAGACTCTGTAGGAACAAGAGATGCTAAGGATATGCACTGAGAGGAAAATGGAAGCTGGTACAGGCATGATCTCGAAACAGCTATACTCTGGAAAAACTCTGCTACTTGTTACAAAATCAAGCATGTAACTGTTACATGGCCTAATAATGCTGATCTTGGACATTTATATAAGGAAATGAAAATGTATGCATGTGGGTGTTCAGAGAGTCCTATAGAAGACGCAAGTCTGACTGACTGCGTCTGTTCATGCTAACAGTTGATGAACATCTATCTGTTCAATTCAATTCTTTAATAGAAGATTGGACAGACTGTCCTTGGATTTACTTCAAACATAGAGTGCTGGCTTTTGTGCAAAGAGACCTCTCAGGCTTAGGGAAGGACCCTGTGCTGTGCCAAGCTGAGACAAGTTTGGGGTAGATGGTAACCCTAACTGTGGTCTCTAGGAAGAGCAGCCCAGACCAAGATCTGAAACGCAGCCTAGAGTTTTAGTCAAGGAAGCCTAGGCGGGAACTCCAGCTGGAGGTAGAGACCAAGGATGGAACACTTGCCTTGTGCTCCCGAGGCCTTAGGTTCAGAGCTCAGTGCAGAAAAGTCAAAACTGTTTTTAAGACAGTCTTTCTACATAGCCCTGTCTGACCCAAATCTCACTATATAGACAAGGGCTGGCCTCTACTTCACAGAGATCTACCTGCCTCTTTCTCCCAAGTGCTGGGATTAAAGGTGGATGCTATCACAGCTGGCAAACGAAGCCATTTTATTGAAGCTCTAATATTTCTTTCCTGGAGCCCAGGGTCCCAGATGAGGGTAATCTCTGGGAAGAAGAACTTGAGGCAGGAGCTAGAGATGCAGTCAGGGTTGGTCACTGGCTGCCACTCGAGGGGTTTGCTTTCCTTTTTCTTTATTATTCGTGTGTGTGTGTGTGTGTGTGTGTTTGTGCGTGTGTGTGTGTGTGTGTGTGTGTGTGTGTGTGTGTGTGCGTGTGTGACTATATCTCCCTGCTAATGCCTCTTCCGATGGTAGTCATTTCTGAAGGAAGCAAACATAGCCCTCATAAACTTCTGATTCCTGCTCAGGTTTGGTATCAGGGCATTCAGAATCTCAAGCAAGGGCAGGGACAACAGTGGGAAAAGTTGTCACAACAGTGGCACACATGAGTGTCCTCTTCCTCTCTGTCATGATCAGAGATCTAGTCACCCAGGTTCTTCTGTCTCTCTAGGGACAGGGACATACATGCTATATATACATACTAGACAATACTTTCTATACATATAGATAATGCATTATATACATACTAGACAATACATTATATACAGACAGATAATATGTGATATATATATAAATAATACATTATATATATATATGTAAAACATGATATAGACAATACATGGTATACATGCTAGACAATACATGATGTACATATAGACAATATGTGATATATAGGTAATACATGATATATATATGCAATATATTATATACATATAGACAATACATGATATACATGCTAGATAATATGTAATATACATATAGACACTACATGCTACATATGCTAGTCAATGCATGAATACATATAGACAATACATGCTATACATGTTAAAAATACATGATATACATATAGACATATATGTACATATGTCTTATGTTAGATAATACTATAGTAAAAGACATGAGTGTTCTGAACCCTGTGTCTATAGAGTCTGAGGTCCCCTGGCATGTGCTAGCTGTAAAGTTTGTTCCGTTGTAGGCTGAAGCTCATCTCTTCTGTCTAGGTAACTCACGCAGTGTTTCTGAGTGCTTTCCATATAAATTATTGGACTAAAGCAGAGTTTCCCAACTCTTCTGAGTCATTTTCTGATCCTTTAGTCTTCTGCCCACCACTGGCCAGTAACTCCTTCGATTTCCCCTTGATTGATTAAACTCTTGTCAGCCTCATTGCCACCAGCAGCTACTTTTCGTTAAAGGGTGTAGCATGTAGTGGTATGGGCAGAGCATTCCACTAGAGCCATGAGAAAATCGGAATTCTACAAGGACGCTGGCTGCCACGAATAAAGACAATTCCTACTCAAGCGAGCTGAAGAACTGTAAATTCGAAAGCCAGTGTCTGAGCGCCCTCTACTGGGAAGCAATGGCACATTACTCCCAGCATCATTTTCCAGCACAAAGGACCTAAACTTTGAGATAAGACATTGACCTAGCATTTGCTTGACTCTCACTTTCAGTTTCTTCCAGAACTCCTGATGAGGAGACAAGACATGACATATGAAGGTGTAAGTTAATTAAAAGAAGCTTTCAGCATCCAAGATGAGGGAAAGGTGAGAAATGCCGAGAGGCTGTGTAAGATGGAGTCGTTTCTGTTGCATGCTAGGGATAAATAGCATCCTTGCTGATTCTTGCCAGCCTACCCAGAAAAATGTGAGTTCTAACAGCAGTTTCTCAGCTAGCACTGACAGAACCTGATTGCTTAATGATTTATAGCTTTATTACATAGTGGCCGTGAGCAAGCCCCTCTAGTAAGTCACTTCTTCAATTTGGTGACAAGAAACCAGCCATCAGGAATGATGTATTTCCTTCTAAGTTCCTTGAGAAATACGAGATGTTTCCTCTGTGTGTGTGTGTTGTGTGTGTAGTGTTTATGCGTGTGTGTATGTGTGTGTGTGTGTGTGTGTGTGTGTGTAGGTGGGGGGAGGCATCAGGTTTCCTCCTGTTCTAGCTCCACTGTATTCCTTTGAAACAGAGTCTCTCCGTGAACCTGAGGCTCTCATTTTCTGGCTAGGCTGGTGACCAACAAGCCCTAGAGATCCTGTTGTCTCTGTCCCCTACTTGGGGTTACAGGAATGTGTGAGACCACACCCAGTTGCTAGGTAAGTTCTAGGTCAAAACCAAGGTCTCCGTAGTTGTGCCACAAGTGCTTTTAACCACTGAGCCATCTCTCCAGCCCCTCCTTTTTCTTTCTGCTGACTTTGCATCCCTGATTATTTGTTGGCTTACCACAGTACTGGGGATCAAACTTAGGGCTTCATGTTGAGATTTCGTTGGGCATTTCAGTTCTTATGGTATAAGAAATACGGTAGTTTGAATAAGCATGGTCCCTGTGGGCTCATATATTTGAATGCTTAGTCATCAGGGAGTGGCACTATTTGGAAAGGATTAGGAGGTGTGGCCCTGTTGGAGGAGGTGTGTCACTGGGGGTGGATTTTGAAGTTTCTAAAGCCTGGGCCAAGCCCAGTGAGTCAGTCTGCTCTCTCTCTCTCTCTCTCTCTCTCTCTCTCTCTCTCTCTCTCTCTCTCTCTCTCTCTGTCTCCTGTCCCTCTCCCCTTCCCTCTCCCCACCCCCTCTCTCTGCCTTAAGGATCAGGTGTAGCTCTCAACTTCTCCAGTATGATGCCTGCCTGCCTGCTGCCTGCCTGCCTGCCTGCCTGCTGCCATGCTCTCTGTCATGATGACAATGGAGTAAACCTCTGAAACTGTAAGCCAGCCTCCAATTAAATCTTATTTTATAGGAGTTGCCAATGGTGTCTCTTCACAGCCATAGACCAGTGGCTAGGAAAAGTAACAAGACTGTACAATTTCACTAATATCCTAAAAGCCTGCAGAAGCTATAATCAACCTGGGCCTTTTCTTTTAAAGTTGGAAACATTTCATTTAAATGTGTCAAATAATCTCCCTGTTCTCAGAGCAGAAGGTGTGAATACATTCCACAGGAACATATGATCTCACTGCTGTGATTCACAGAGTAACAGTCGGATGGCTTCGGATTAGATTGGTTAAAGATCCTTCCTGGGTTACAGTTGGCAGACATCACCAATCTCTTGTAGCTACGTGAACAAAATAGTGCTTACCTGGCTTGACCTTGAGAACTTCATTACTTCAGATCCTTCATTTCTGCTTGAACTTGAGAACTTCATTACTTCAGATCCTTCATTTCTGCTTGGCTTCCTGACTGGAAATGACTTTTTTCCAGTCCCTAACACTCACACACCTTGATTTCTCCTCTGGGCAGCCCATACCTGTTGGCCAGGCCCTGTGCTCTGTACTCTTGTTCCCAGAGCCAGGCTGTGAGTCATATGGATGTTCCAATGCGCCTTTACTCATTAAAGGCCTCTGAACCAGCAGTCGGGACTTTTCATCTGATAGGGAGAGGCGATACATTATTTTTCAAAGTAATACTAACCTGAAAAGATGGAAGCGTGAACTGTGGAATGGCCTCTGTCACTAAGTAGGTGGCTTTCTACAAGTCCTTGAACATACCTGGACCTTAGTTCTCCTTAATAATAAAATATTTTTTATTCATTTGTTAATACATTTAATTTTTTTTTTCATTCCTAAACTCATCTTTACAAAACTCAGTCTGGAGAGTTCTATTTTGAGCTAACATGGGATTTTAATTTTATGAGCAAGTTTTTGCTTTGTTTGGAAACAAGATCTTACTATGTTGTTCAGCCTGACCTAAGATAGTTGGGTTCAAGTGATCCTCCTGCCTCAGACAGATTCCCAAATAGCGGGAACCACTGATACCTCTGATCCAATTTTAGTTTGTTTGTTCATGTATGTGTGTGCAGGTGTGTATGTATTTGTATATATGTATGTATGTATGTTTGTATGTATGTGTATGTCTGTGGGGGAGGGTATGGGTGTGTGTGTGCGTGTGTTCATGCCTATAATCCCAGCACTTGAGAGGCTAAGAGCAGAGAATTAGGAGTTCAAGACCACTTTTGGCTACACAGTAAAGTTGAGGCCAGATTGGCTTATATATGAGATCCTCATTCAGCAAACTAAAACAGAATAAAACAACAGCAGCAACAACAACAACAACAGATCCAAAACCACAGGTAAACAAAGGGTGAATTGTATGCAATTGCTAGCTCATGGGGCTGTGTATGTCCCATTGGAACTACAAAGTATAGGGCAAGAGATAGTCTGAGAGAGAGAGAGAGAGAAGGAGAAAGAGACAGACAGAGACAAAGATAAAGACAGGCGGAGATAGAGAAAGCAATGGCTCTAGATGAGAAAAGACAAATAATTACTTAGTCATTTCTGCCAGATTAAAGTCTTTGTGATGGACGTGGGCTCAGGAGGCTCATGAGCTCACAGAACTCACAAGGCACCAATCTGGGGTTGTGTGGTAAATGGTTTCTAGGGAGGGGACACTCTTTGGTGTGGTGTAGACACACCCTGCTAGCCATTCACAGTCCCATCCAGATCGCAGGTGTCTCTCCTTGCTGCTGTTCCGGGACTACAGCCTTTAACAAATGCAGCTACGGAGATGTGTCACTGATTGCATTATTTATAGGAAAGAGGTTCAGACGAGTAGGCCACGTGACAACACGTATACACGTTAAACATGAAGCATGAAGGCTCGGATCCCTCCCCCTCTTCAGCTGGCCCCCTCAGGAGTGGCACCTTCCACCCTGTGAAGGCCTGGGCAGTGGGGTAACAAAAGAGACAGCACTTATACAGTAGCTTCCTCAGAGGTGGAGGCAGCTAGCTCTGTTTTATCCACAGTCAAGAAGTAGAGAGCAGTAGATGCCCGTGTTCAGTTTGTTTGCTTGTTGTTTTTCCTTTTTATTTAGTCTAGGACCTCAGTCCACAGGAAGTAAGTCTTCCCTCTTTGGTTAAATCTTTCCAAAGACAACTTCACATGTCTGCTCTGAGCTGTGGTGATTCTAAATCTTGGCAAAGTTGAGGTTTTTTCTCTTTCTCCCTCCCTCCCTAGCTCTCTCTGTCTCTGTCTCTCTCTCTCTCTCTGTGTATGTGTGTGTATGTTATTATCTCAGTAAATCCCTTTGGGAAGGTATCTAAGAATGGATGTGGAAGTTGCCTTAAACCTCAAAGCTCAGTTTCACTCCCCACATGTCCTCCAAGCAAGCAGCCTGACCTTCAACTCTAGGACTGACTTGCGACAGGAGGACATCAGAAGCTTCCAGAATATAATCATCTACCATCTCACTATCTGTAGAACCACCATGCTCTTAAGAGGATGGAAATTTAGGGAAGCGTTGCAAGGTTCCGCTGAGGTCAAAGGGCTTTGAAATGGGCCATAAGCGATTACTAATGCTCCTAAGAGTGGGAGGGGAAAGTTTCTGTCTGCGTCAAGGAATCCTTTGGGATGGAAACTGTAGACTCCCAAGGGTAGGGCAGATAGTCCCACAACACAGGGCACCCAGGCAGTAGGTCAAGCACTCAGATCCCGGCCTTCTGTTTCAGACCACAGACAAAGCTCAGTGCTCCTGACCAAGGTCACTGACAAAGTGCTAACAGGTCCTTAGCCAATTCTCTCCTTGTTGAGCAACCTATCTACAAGCTGAAAAACGTCCTAAAAAATAATTACATGGGAAGAGATCACAGGCTCAATATTTGTGATGCCACCCCCCTATAGTCCTCAAAATCATATGCTAAAGTCTCAACTCCTACAGTGGCTTTATGTGGAGACAGGAAGTAATTAAAATCAAATGAGATTGTGAGGGTGGTACTCTGAATTCATAGAATTAGTGTCCTTACAATGATGGTTCTCAACCTTCCTAATGCAGCGACCCTTTAACACAGTTCCTCATAGTGTAGTGACCCCTAACTATAAATTACTTTAGTTGCTACTTCATAAGTATAGTTTTGCTACTGTTATGAATCATAATGTAAGTATCTGTTTTTTCTGGTAGTCTTAGACGACATCAGTGAAAGGGTTGATCAACTCCAAAGGGTTTGGGACCTAAAGGTTGAGAACCACTGCCTTGTTGGAATAGACACAAGACTCTTTTTCTCTCTTTCTCTCCCCCCCCAACCCCCCACATGAGGACTCATGGTTAGAGAAAGTGGCCATCTGCAAACCAGAAAAGAGCCCTCACCAGGAAGCAGGTCAGCCTGAGCCTTGCTCTTGGACTTTCTATTGCATGAAACACATTTTTGATATCTGTGCTGCTATGGACTCAAGTGGTAAAATATTACATAGCAGGCTTCATGAACGTCTGGGTTATGCAAAAGCATTCCAAGGAAAGGACTTAAGCGGTTTCAAAGGGTTCGATTTCAATCCACCCTCTTTCCTTAGCCTCATCTGCCTCAGGATGAGTGATGGCTGGCTTCTCTTCTCCATCCCATTAATGTGCGCTCAGGAGAGAGTCCCTTCTTCCCAAGAGAAAAGTCCCTCTCCTGCCCACTTGATAGTGCAGGATACTCTCTGAAATCTTCTTGTAGGTGTTAAGACAAGTCAGGACTCTTGCCATTGAGTACAAATCTCTTGGCAATTTTGGTGTCTCTGTTTTTGTTTTCAAATCAACATGGTTACCATGATATAGATCATTTAAAACTAATGCTTATGACAAATCACTGTTCATATATATATATATATATATATATATATATATATATATATATATATAATAAAACCTAGCTATTTGCTTGGACTGACATGATCTAGGTCCAACAGACCGACCTGATGTGAAATCCACTCATATGACAGTTGAATGTTACCTCTCCCTAATTTACTTACCTGACATTCCAAGAAGTCAAAAGGGAACAAGAAATAATAGCTGGATTCATAAGCAGATCAGTCTTAACCAGCATAATTAGAAATTTAATTTGCTCTAACGTTGACCAAAATAGTAACCTTGAAATAACTAATATGACTTTTGCTCTTTATTTTTGTTTTCCTTTCCAGCCCTACTCTTTTTAATACCCCAGCCAAACTTACATGTTCAGTTCAGCTTATCATGTGGTGTTATCTGATGCTAAATCAACTATTAAAAGGTAGTTCATTTATTGACCTTTAAATGTAGGGTAAGATTCCTTTATCTCAGGTAATGTGTCGTTTTACGGGATTTTAGTGTGCAACTCAGGAGTTCAAGGAATTGAACAGCACTGCTATAATACAGCATCATATACTTAATTATACATAATAGTTTAATGTATATTAATTATACACAATAGTTTAACATACATTAATTATACATACTAATGGGCTTCGTTTTGACATGGATATACACTAGTCATATGCCATGCATTACCTTCTCTTGTCTCATTCTAGTTTCAATGACCCCTTTTCTAATCCTAAGTGAAGGCCCCTTCCACTTTTTGTGGGACTTGAGTGTAATGACGGTTGTTTATATGAGCATGCATGAAGCGTTATCTGCAAATACACAGAATATCCTTAACCTGTGGCCACACTATTGAAGAAAACATTGTAATAAAGTAACTTCTATTCTCACCTCTTCGTGTGGCCACATAGTCTCATAACTTCTTACTAGAAAGAAAAACAAACCTTAGGAATGAAGTATCGTTGAACTCTGTGTCCTTGTTGCAACAAAGAATACTCACCTGTAGCTATATCAACTAATGCAGGGATATGAGAAATGTCCCATGTATCCATGACTCACTCTCTCTCTCTCTCTCTCTCTCTCTCTCTCTCTCTCTCTCTCTCTCTCCCACGTGGATCCTGGTATTTCTCCCATTTCCTCTGGAGTTAGATACTGTCATAGAACTCTGTGTTAGTCACACTCTTCAGAGGAATGGACTGGTGGTATGTGTGGAAGGGGAGGTATTAGATTGGCTTGTATAACACAGTCTTAAGTAGTCCAACAATAGCTGCCTCACACTGGAGAGCCCAGGAACCTGGTAGTTTCTCAGTCCACAAGTCTATAAGTCTCCTGAATGTTTGATGCCATCACTATCTTGAGTCTCAGTAGAGAGCAGCACCCATGGGAAGGTCCTCAGCAGGTGCCAATGTCACATCCTTGGATTTCCCTGTCTCTAGAGCAGAAACTCAGTAATACTCTTGGTGGATTCCCCAGCATGTGTGACCCATGGACAGCAGGTAGACTTTTCCTTTTGTCTCAGGCTGTTGACAACATTTAAGAAGGCTTGCTTGTTGCTGCTGCTGTTATTGTTGTACTTTTGTTTTATTTTGATTTTTGAGACAGTTTCATGAAACCAGGTTAGCTTGGAACTTCTGTGTTGGAGGCTGGTCCTGAACTCCTATTCTCCTGCCTTGGCTTCCTGGATACTGGAATAATAGAAATATGCCACCACATGAGTTACAAATAATTTAGAAAGAGCAGAACTTGGAGACCAGGTTAATGAACAAGCCAGAGGAAAGTTCCAGGAAGGGGCTCAGTGGACCACCTATCCAAAGATTCCTGGATAGTTTGTACAGTTCACCAAACATGAGTCACTCCCTCAGGGCCTTTGTCACTCTGGCCACCCTTGCTCCATGATGTTTCTTACACTAGCCCCTGGCAGGTCCCAAAGACTCGTTCAAGATGGGGAAACCTAATCAGATTGTGTTTTAGTTGAAGTCCTTAGATGTACTGAAGAAGGTTGGTTTCTGAGATGAACCAACAGAAACAGAAGCAAACATGGAGTGGCGCTACTGTCGCCATAAACACATGTGTGAGGAGGGATGAGACAGGCAGAGAACGGAGCAAGGAGGAGGTTTTCACTTAGGCTAAACTTACAGAAAAAGAGGGGTATCGGTCACCTGTGGACCACTTAACGCTTCAAACAACCTAAATATCGAGCGGATGCTATAGACCAGTAATTCTCAGCCTCCCTAGTCCTGTGACCCTTTAGTACAGTTCCTCCTGTTGTGGTGACCTCAACCATGAAATTGCTTTGTTACCACTTCATAACTGTGACTTTGCCACTGTTAGGAGTTGTAATGTAGAAATCTGATACATAGGGTATCTGGTGTGAGATCCCTGTAAAAGGGTCATATGTCCCCCAAAGGGATCATGACCCACAGGCTGAGAGCCACTGTTATAGAGAAAAACATGTGATCACTTTTGATGTTGTGCTGTGAGACAGAGACTCGATAGAAAGACTAGCCTCACACTCTCACTAATCAGCTAGCCTGAGCTTCTCAAGTGCTGGGACTATGCTGTATGTCACCATGACCAGCCTTGTGGACCATGCAACTCCAAAGAAATACTTTAAGAGATGGTGCTGGGCTGGGAGATGACTCAAGGAATAAGTGCTTGCCACGATACCACAAGGACCAGAATTTGGATCACCAGAACCTACACTAAAAACCTGATGGAGGTGGTGACCTCAGTAATCCCAGTGCTCGCTGGTGAGGCCTGCACTAAGCTAGGTACGAAATGCTTACCCAAAGGCATGTACTTTCCAGGTAAAGGGATACTTGCAGGGGTGGGGGTGGATGTGTTCATGTGTTGAAGGATTAGGACCCTTGCATGGTGATACTCAAAGCTGATAGGGCCTTTGCAAAGTGGGCTCAGTAGGCCCATTGGGACGTTGAGGGTGCTGGAAGGAATGGTGCATGGGATGCTGAAAAGAATTATGAAAGAATTCTTATTAAAGGGAAAGACCGGCCATTCTCACCATCTGGCTTCCTGTCTCATGTGCAATCTTCTGTATTCGGTGCTTTCCCCGAAGGTAGCATCCTTGCCAGAGCCTGCCTGATTCCAGCACCACACCCTTGAATCTCCAGGACTGTGAGCTTCAATAAGCCTCTTTTCTTTATTCACCACCAAAATGTCAGGCATTTTGTGATAGCAGCAGAAAATGAACTCATACTACCGTGCTAGTCAACAGGACAGCTCAGAGAAAGCAACTTTGGGACTCTTAAACAGAAGTCGTTTTTTCCTCTCTCATTCAACCTGTTTACCCTAAAATTAGTCCCTTCAACGAAATCCTGAGGGTAGGGTGGGAGATCGGCTCACTTATGGGAAAAGCTTGGGCATTTCAGTCAACAATCACTATCTACATTGTAGACTTGAGTCTGTTTCTCTTACAGAACCGCTTGTTCTGAACTGTGCAGTGGGTTTGTGTCCATAGAGGGATGTTCTGAGTCCTGTGAAATTCTCCCTGTTCCACTCATTGAGATGGAGACAGTTTATTCTACTGCATATTGGTCTATGCACACGGTCCTATGACAGACATGTTTTTCAAGTTTCAACCCAGAAGCAGGAGCAAGTAGACTTTTGCTTCATATTTATGAACCCTGAATTCTGGGACATTCACTTTTAATCTCTTGATTTGGGTCTTTAGAATTCGGAGTGCCAGGGCTGGGGAGACGGCTCAGCAAGCATGAGAACCTGTGTTCAGATTCCCAGAATCCATGTTAAGAGCTGGGCATGACTTGAGCTCTGTAACCCCTGTGCTGGAGGTGTGGCGAAGAGACAGGAGACTCTTTGGGGTTGCTGGCTGCCAGGTTTAGTGAGAGACTCTCTCAGGAGAATTGGCTGCAGAGTGACAGAGCAGACATCGGATGTCCTCTTCTGACCTCAGCACCTGCCTGAGGCAAGTATCCACATAAACACACACACACACACACACACACACACACACACACACGGGTGTGCAAGTTCAGCACACACACACATACACACATGCACTCACACAACAACTCTCAGTCAGCTGTGTGAGCACAAGGAAACAACTCCACTGGGCTGTGTTGTTAAATAGGGTGTTGGGGCTAGAGAGATGGCTGAGCCTTAGAAGGTATGATGTAAATGTCTTGTTAGGGCTGAACCCTGTCTGTCACTTATTCTCAGCATCTTGGGCAGTCACCAGTCTCCTCTGTAGTCACTCTTATTCTATGAAAACAAGTTTTCTGATTAGGGCTGAGAGTAACCTTTTTTTTAAAAAAAGGTAAAAAGGTATGAAACACTTTGTAAGTTTGACTATAATCTTTGCCTAGGGGCCACACCAACCTATTCTGTACTGTTATAATGTTAGTATTTATGCTATAAGAACAAGCATGGAATTGCTAGAGTTAGCATTAACTTGACACAGTCTTATATTGCCTGGGAAAAGGTATCTAGATTGAGTAATTCTTTTTATTAGTCTGCGAGGAAATGTTTCGATTTTTAATTAATGTAAGGGTGCCATGTCCACTGTGGGTGGTACCATTCCCTGGGCAGGTGGATGTAATGCCCCAGCAAGCTGATCTGCTTCCCCTTCTTGTCCTGTGTTCTCACCTTAACATCCCTAAATGATGGACTGTGACCTGAAAGTGTAAATCAAACCCAGTAAACCCTTCCATTCCCAAATTGCGTTTGACTATAGTGCTTTTTCATAGCAATAGAAAGCAAATTAGAACATGCTTGCAGTTCTTGGCCCAGATCTCTGCTCAGGAATGAGGACATGTTCCCCTGCTCTTTGGAGTGCTACTGGCAGACAGCCCAGAACAGTCAGACTCTGTGGGGATTGCCTTGGCTAAAGAGGACAGCTAAGTCATAGGCATGTCAAGGGAGGTCTAATGACAGGTCAAGGCTGGAGGACAAAGGTCTAGCCCATTGGCCGCAAGATAGACATATCTAAAGAATTCCCCGCTTGAACTGTGTTGAATCAGGTGTGCTCTCAGCTAAGGTTGAACCCTGGCTTAACATCTCAGTCTTGCTTCCTTACTACCTCCCCTTAAGAACTCTAGAACATTCTTTAAAGACCTCTTGGAGGCTGATCTCCAGCTCAGAGGTGCTTCCCAGGGCACCCAAATTAAAACAGAATGGGACGGAGCTGGGGCGATGGCTCAGTGGTTAAGAACTCTTCCAGAGGTTCTGAGTTCAGTTCTCAAGCAACTACATGGTGGCTCACAACCCTCTGTAATGGGATTGGATGCCCTTTTCTGGTGTGTGTCTGAAGACAGCTACAGTGTACTCATATACATAAAACAAACAACCAAACAAACAAACGACCAACAGAATCAGTCAATGTTCATACAGAAGAAAAGAAAGGAAGGGAGGAAAGGAGGGAGGAAGAGAGAAGGGAGGGAGAGAGAAAGGAAGGAAGCAGGGCAAAAGGGAGAAGCTGAATCAAAAGAAATAAAACTGTCAAAGTAAATAAACCCTCAAATAAAAGTATTTCAGGGTGAAAAAAAACCAGTAATTTAAAAATATCTGTAAGAAAGTTGTCCAACTTGAAGACCAAATTCAACAAGGTGACTTGATGGCAAAAAAAAAAAATTCTTTGATCAACAATAATCAATTAAGAAGTAAGCTCTAAATCAAAATGGATTGTCATAGAACTAAAAATAAAACAGAAACAAAATTTGTATTGAAGTACCAAAGACCCAAAATAACTAAATGAACTCTCTTTCAGAATAAGCAGTACTGATGGTAGCATAATACCATACCTCATCTCAAAGTGTATCATAGAGCCATAAAACAACAACAGCAACAACAACAACAACAACCTAGCATGGTGCTGGCACAGAAACAGACACATCAACCACTAGAATAGAATGGAAGATTCTGAAATAAATGCTCACAGCTTAAATCAACTAATGTTTGACTTCAGAGAAAATAGAGACTTTTTTTTTTTTTTTGGTTTTTTTTTTTTTTTTTTGAGACAGGATTTCTCTGTATAGCCCTGGCTGTCCTGGAACTCACATTGTAGACCAGGCTGGCCTCGAACTCAGAAATCTGCCTGCCTCTGCCTCCCAAGTGCTGGGAATAAAGGCATGCGCCACCACTGTCCGTCTTTTTTTGGAGGGGTGTCGGGGGGGGGGCTGATACCATTTAAGCTGTTTCTGTTAGGAATTTTGATGACAGTCACAAGACAGACAACTAATTTAGTGATTGATTTTTTTTTTTTTTTTTTTTTTTTTTTTGGTTGAGACACAAGAAACACAAAGGAAGACATGTCAGACCATTTCTGAATGTTACCTGCTTAGGATCACTTTATGTGAACCGAATCTCATGGGTGCCATCCAGAACTATGTTAGAAGGAACAGTTAGCTTTCAGAATCAGAGACTTGAGGTCATGTTCTGACCTACCCTACCCCATTCCACCTCTGTGTCTCACTGTGTAGCCCTGGCTGTCCTGGAACTCACTATGTAGACCAGGCTAGCTTTGTACTTACAGAGATCTCCCCACCTCTGCCTCTCAAATGCTGGGATTAAAGGCATGCACCCCCACAGTCAGCTTTACTTACTCTTAATGAGCCTCAATGTTTTCATCAGTGTACTGGGAACTATAGTAATTTTGTCTAATGGCATTTTATTTTATTAGTGGCTTTTTTGGTGTGTCCTTTAGGATAGTGTTTGTGCACTGAAAGACAATCTCCAAATGATGTGTCAGTTAGCTTTGCAGTACTATAACAAAATGCCTCTAGCCGTCAAGTTAAAAAGAAGGAACAATTCTTTCAGCTCATAGTTCTGGAGGTTTTGGCCAAGGTTGGCTTGGTCTTTTTGCTTTTGCATCTGGGGCAAAGCAGCCTGTGATGGCAAGATTGCGTCAGGGAGTAGGCTGCTCATCTCAGGCTTGTGAGAGAACAAAAGGAGAAAGAGGAAGGTCAACTACCTGCTCAGTGTCACCATCAAGATCACACTCTAGTGACCCAAAGACCTTCGCCTGGGCTTAAAGTGCATTCCCAACCTCCCAATATGCCAGGGTGGAGATCAGGCCTTTGGTCTGTGGGCCTTTGGGGATATTTCAGATCCAGATGTTAGCAAGTGATTAAATTAGTTTTGTTGTGGTAAGTGTTATTTGGGGGGGGGTGTCTACTCCACCTTTGATTATTTAGTTCTCAAACAAAAGACAAACCTTCATATTTATAATAAGCCTTAAATACACTAGAGCTGGACAGATATTAACCCTCCGTGATAGTTTGTCTACTTCCCTGTCAATAACCCTGTGATGTCACTTATGTTGTTCCACTTGGGCTACCCCTACTCCAACAGGCCAGCCTTCATGGCCACATGCTCTTGGTCCACTTATCCCATGGTGACTCCTTCCTTCTTCCTCCTCTCTCTTCTCCCTCTTCATGGTCCCTACCGAGGACCCCAAACCTAGATACCCAAGTCCCACCTAACTCCCTTCTGTACATATACAGGATGTAGGCATCTTTATTAACCAGTCATGGATAACTTGAGGGGCCAAAGTTTATACAACAAAAGCTGCTGTACAAGGATCTTATAGCAATAAAGTCTTGGTGTACAGAATTTAGTATTTGAATACAAGCAGTATCAGACCAACTCAGTACATAGTTTGATGACTAATCTGTAATATTTTATAGTTATATCAAACGAACAAACAAGCAAAAACACCTCTTATCCTTTGAGACAAAGTCCATATTGCGGCTTACCTGAAATTTGCTACCATAGCTCGGAGGGACTTGAACTCTAGACTTAATCTCTGGAGTGCTGAGGTTATAGGTACAAACCACCATTATCCAACCAAGAGTTACTTTTTAAATTTTCAGGTCTATAGTTCTAATTATATTATTCTGTTTATTACAGTCTGACACAAGCAAGTCTATGAAAAATGGTTAGTCCTCTCGGAAAATTAAATTACTCTGGATATTTAAATTTAATATATTAAGTATTAAATTTCCTTTTTGTGCTTCAATTATCTGACTTAAGAAATAAGCTATCCCCATGTGTTTAAATAACTCTTATAAAATCTAATAAATTAAAGTATAAATATTTTTCTTATGCTCTTAAATCTGGTAAGAAGGTTAACTTAAAATAGCAAATCTAATTCAATTGTTCAACTTTGTATTTTAAATTAGAGTCAGCTGGCCAACCTATTGCTCCAGTGGCCAAATTCTCTTAAGCACAGCAAGCATCAAGGATGCCAAATATGAACAGGTACTTTAGAAATCAAAAGAATACTATGGGGTGGGTACTCTCAGGTATTTTTCTAACTCTAAATCCTCCCAGGACAGAGAAATGCTTTTCAGATCTGGAGGACATAGCATTCCATGCTCCCACCTGCCCTATTCCAGTGTAGCCTACTGCTTGCCTTCCTAGATTGCTAAATTCCTTAAGAATCAGAGGTCATGGCCAGGGCACCGTCCGTCGATCCTTGTTTGCAGCCCAGGAAGAACACATTTAGCCCTATGTCTGATTGCTGGGCAGGGCTCATGACATCAAGGGAAGTGTGGTAATTAATATGTATTTTTAAGTTTACTTTATGAATATTTTGCCTATATGTTTATGTACCACCTACATGCAATTCCCATGGACTCCAGAAGAGGGTATCTGATCTGTAACTCGTGGTACAGATGGTATGGGCTGTCATGTCAGTACTGTGGCTATAGTTGAGAGCTACAACCTGCTCCACAAGCAGAGTAGAGCGAAAACAAGACTGAGAGCAAGAGCAATTGAGGGGAGGAAAGGGGAGGGGGAAGCAGGAGCGAGCATGCGTGCGTCGTCTGTGCGTGTGTGTGTGTGTGTGTGTGTGTGTGTGTGTGTGTGTGTGTGTGTGTAAGAGACAGAGACAAAGACAGAGACAGAGACAGAGACAGACAGGGGAGAGGGGAGAGAAAGAGAGATGCTGGCCTAACGTGGGCTTCTGAAACCTCAAAGCTCAGTCCAGTGGCACCCTTCCTCCCACAAGGCCACACCTACTCCCACAAGGCCACGCCCCCAATCCTTCTATTCTTTCTCAAATAGCGGGACTTCCTGATGACTAAGCATTCAAATAGATGAGCCTGTGGGGCCCATTCTTCAAACCACCACTGGTGTCAAGTTCTCAGTGGGACAGGTGTTGCCTGTGCCCTTGCAGAAGAGAACCTCCGGGCTGGCCTAGGAAGGGTTGAGCAGGAAAGAAACAGCAAACAGCCAAAAACCAATTCCTAAAGATCCTGGCTTGAAGAGTCAGGTTTTAGAATCTATAGGTGAATTCCAAGCAAATATGTATAATTTCTCATGGCCAGAGCTTATATTATCAAGCAACACTCTTCTACTACCTCCCAACTTTATTAACTCACCTTGATTATATTAGTATAGTATATATTTATTGATTATATATATTTTATGTGCATTATATCAGTGGGGTTCAGTGTGGTATTTCAATACTTATGTATGGTCTAGTGTGGGGCAGTGGGGCACCAGAGGAATAAAGGGAGTGGGAAAAAAAACCCGCATCCTGCCAGAGTTCTGGTGCTCTGGGCGGGCGGACGCAGAAGGACTGCTGCATGCTTTCCACGCGGCCCTGGGTGGGTGTCTGGCTGTGGGAAGCCATGGACCCCAGCTTGGCCGGAGGTGTACAAGGGGCAGTCCTAGGTACTAGGTTCTCAGCCTTGGGCATCCCAGACAGTGTTGGACACAGGGGAAGAGCTGAGAACAGAATGGGGGAGGCAGCTCAGTAGGTAGGAGAGGGCAAGGAGAGAGGGAGGCACTGTATGGTTCTCACGTGAGCAAGAGTCCTTGGTCCTGTCCGTGGCTGGAGCACAGGAAGGTCTTCTGGCGGGAGGATAGACGAAAGCCTATACCTTCGTTCAAGCACAGCGGGCCTTGATGAGCAGAGACAGTCTATGGTTTTTGAGCTTTATTATAGAAAGGCAGGGGGAAGGAGAGAAGGTAGAAAGAGAGAGGCTGGCCATGACCATATGGAGAGATGGGGGAAAGGAGAGAGAGAGAAGGAGGGCTAGAGATGACAGTAAGAAAGGTGAAAGCTTAAAGATCGAGGAGGGGCCAAGCAGCCCCTTTTATAGTGGGCTGGGCTATCAGGTAACTGTGGGGAGGAACATACGTGGCTATAGTCAGGTAACTGTGGGGGTGCAGTCTAGCCAGAATGCCAGATGCTTGGGACATTGTCTGTGTGACTGATAGTCACATACCTCTCCTGTGGGGGCGGTAACTTCGACAGGAGCCAAGGGTCCAGGAGACATGATCTAACACCTTCCCATGTAGGTGGAAATCACCACCCATCAGATCTCCCGGGGTTCAAGACCTATGCTCAACTGGAAACCAGGCTGTCTGTGTGCAGCCCACTGCCTTAAAGTGTAGCACATGGTGACCAAATCCAATCTTTAAATTTTCTTTTTAAACTTATCCTTTAAATTCTATAAACCTGCCAGGAGGTGGTGGCGCATACCTTTAATCCTAGCACTTGGGGGGCAGAGGCAGGCGGATTTCTGAGTTCAAGGCCAGCCTGGTCTATAGAGTGAGTTCCAGGACAGCCAGGCCTATACAGAGAAACCCTGTCTTGAAAAAAAACCAAACCAAAACAAAAAAAAATTCTATAAACCTTCATATAAATTAGATATAATAAGATATGTGAGCAAAATGTGTTTCAGGGATTCTCCTTCCTCTTTAAATTATTTTATTTTATTTATTATTGTTAATTTGTATGCATGATGCATGATGACATATGTGGATGTCAGGATGTAACTTTTGGGAGATTTTTTTTTCCCTTCCATTGTGGATTCCAGGGGATCAAACTCAGGTTGTCTGGCTTATGTGGTCTTTACTAGAGAGCCCATCTCAGTGATCCCAGTCTCTCTTGTTCTACCTTGGCCCCATACACACTCTTCTCTTAATCTCTCTACAATTGAAATAAAACCTACCTATGTGCCACGATTTATTTGCAGCTCGAGGTACCTCCCTGTGCTTTAAAGATAGATACTGAGCAGCAAAATGCTTGAGCCACCCGGGGTGTGCACTCCTGGATGCCGCCCGCCCGGGGTGTGCACTCCTGGATGGAGCAGTCAATAATAATAGCCTTCTTGCTTAGCAGTCATCTTGTAAGCAAGAGTCTCTTCATGGTATGCTCAAGTGATGGTTTGGTTTTTTTGTTTGCTTGTTTTCTTTTCTTTTGACCTGTGTGCTTTCTTGCGAGTAGTATGGCGGTAAGGTTTTCGTAAGGATCGTGCTGAAGTTAACAGAACATCCCTAGGGCTGAGGACATTGTAATATGCCTGAGCAAGAATATATATATATGTGATTTATACAAGCTCCAGTGGGGCAGGAGTGCTAGAGTGGCAGACTTTGAGTCAAATGAACATACTATTTCTCCATTCATGAATCTTCCTAAAACACAAGCGCATGTAAAGTACGGCCATGTGTGATTGATTCATAAGGATGCTATGAATATTCTTCTTGCCGGAGTGTAACCTGGTGTTTCCTGTAGGGCAGGTGCTCTACATTTGCTATCTTGCTTTTCGGTTCCTTTACAGAATGGGCCTGCCTCCACTACCAAGAATCTGCTGTGATTGGAGAGAACTGCTGTGAGTGACAGCGGTTTGACTGCCAAGCTCACCTAATGACGAGCTGGGCTGGTTCCCGTGCAGCTCTTAGCAGGAGTCACGACAGACATGGTACTGGCAGGATATAAGAATGTAATTGGTTCCTTGATAAGCAGAACATAAATTTGGAGCAGAAAAGAGTAAGGCTGTGTGATCAGCAGTGAGGCCTCACAGGTGCTATTCTGAGCGACACTTAAGAGTGGAGATGACCTCGGAATGAACCTGACTGGAAATAGCACTGCAGTCAACCTTCCCACCAACCTCCATAGCTTACAAAGAAGGGAATAATAACGCTTAGGGTGGTAACTTAAAGGAATATTTGAGGCTTCAGCTGTAGCTCAACAAATAAATGCATCTAAAACATGAGCTTCCCAAGCCCAATCCTTAACATGACAATGGGAGTTGGCACATA
Organism: Mus minutoides; assembly: GCA_902729485.2. NCBI lineage: Eukaryota > Metazoa > Chordata > Mammalia > Rodentia > Muridae > Mus > Mus minutoides. The sequence goes on along the minus strand of LR752322.1, from coordinate 67,870 downwards.
CATGCAATGGTGCAAGTATGAAGGTCAGAGGGCATTGGGTGCCATTTCCCGCTTTCACCTCATTTGAAACAGGACCTTTTTGTTGTCCTGTGATTGGCATATGCCAGGCTTATGAGCCTTAGAGAACTTCCAGAGAGTCTCTTGTCTCTGTTTCCCATCTTATCATGGGAAGGCTAGGATTGCACACACACACACACACACACACACACACACACACACATGAATAACAAAACTTATGGAATGACTTACAGGCTGAGGTCCAGCTAATCCAGCAATGACTGGCTATGAACAGAACGTTTAAGAATGCAGTAGCTACTCAGTCTACAGTGTCTCATCTAGTCTTCAGTATATTCTAGAATCCCAAAGAAATGGTCTCTAATGCCAGTGAAGGAATAAATGTGCTAACAAGGCAAGTGCAGGCAGGCAAAGAGCAAAAGCCTCCTTCCGTGTCTTTGTATAGGATTCCAGCAGAAAGTATGGCCCGGATTAAAAATGCATATTCCTGTCTCAAAGATTGAGATTACGAGTGAATCTATTTAATTCAAATTAAGCAAACCAACCAACCAAACAACCAAACAAACACCTCACAGTCATACCATCCGGTTTTAGATTTTAGTTAATTTCAATAGAGTCAAGTTGATAACCAAGAGGAGCCATCATTATTAGGCTTTATGTTGGCTCTGGGTATCTGAACTCAGGTCTTCATGCTTGTGTGGTAAACACTTTTAGCACTGATCCAGCTCTATAGCCTTAGCTTTCTTAAATGTATAGAGTACTATGACTCCAAAGAGGAAGGACCTCTCATTCCCAGGGATTCAGGGTTTAGTGATGGAGACAAAGAGGAAACCAGTGAAATGAATCTTCTGGGTTCATGGAAGATGTCCTGTTTGACAATCCCAGCAGCAGCAGCACAGGGGTGCTCTGGGGTGGGGTTCAGTGGTAGACTACATGCTGAGCATGTCGGAGGCTCTGGGGTCTGTCCCCAGCACACACAGGAAGAGGTCACTGGCCCCCAGTAGGTAAAATACCAGTCACAAGGAAATTGTCACTCTGTCCATTTTCAATAAAAGATTCTATTTAATGTGTACGAATGTTTTGCCTGTCTGTATGCATGTGCACTTCATGCGTTCATGGCTCTTGTAGAGGCCAGAAGAGGATGTGAGTCCTCTGGAACTGGAGTCATAGACAGTGGTAATCCCGCATGTGGGTTGTGGGGACAGAATACGGGTCCTCTGCAAGAACAGCTTTGCAAGTGCTCTTAACTACTGACTTATCTCTCCAGGACTCCAGCCATGCGCCATGTCCCACCCCCCTACCCCAAATGACTTTGTGTGTCAGTTTCTTTTGTGGTCACTGTGACAAGATACCCTGAGGAAAAGCAACTTGAAAAGAGAAAGGACATATTTTCAGTTCCAGAATACAGTTCATCACTGTGGGGAATTCACAGCAGTATAAGCCAGAGACAGCATCACACCCTTAGTCAAGAAGCAGAAATGGATGAATTAATGCATGCATGCTAGTTTTCAGATCACTTTCTCTATTCCTCAACAATCCAGGATCCCCTCAAAAGGGAATGGTGCTACCCACAGTGGGCATAGCTTCCCATTAATCAAGATAATTCTCCACAGATATGCCCACAGACCAACCTAATCTAGACAATCTCTCACTGAGCTGATTCTTGTTTACATCAATCTGACAGTTAAAACTAACCCTCACACCTTGATCTCCATTACGATTTGAATCTTGAATGTATCGCATTCAGTGTTCAGAATTTCTGGTCCCTAGCTCGTGGTACTTTTAGAAGGCTGCTGCACCTGAAGGAGACCTGTTTGGTGGAAAGTGGATAACAGAGGGTGGGCCTTGAAGGTTGTACCCACTGTGGCCTCATAAAAAAGGTGTGTGGGGGGGCAATCTGTGCTAAAGGCCCTGAGCTTTTTGTTGTTGTTGTTGTTGTTGTTATTACTGCTTCTATTTCAATAAGGGTTATAGGTCTAATCAAACTGCTTATCTGATCTTGATTTAACTTTGGTAAGTGGTATGTACCAAGAAAAGTGTGCATTTCTTTCAGATTTGCTGATTAGTGGAATACAGATTTTAAAGTTCTGTCCTTAGCATTCTCCGCATTTCTTCAGTTTCTATTATTAAGCATCTCGCCCCCTTTCATTTCTAATGTCTGTTAAATTGCATATTCTTTCTCTGCCTCATAGTTAATTTGGATAAGAGTTTGTCAATCTTATTGAATTTCTCAAAGCACAAAATCATCTCTTTGATTCCGCGTATTGCTTTTTGTTTTTGTTTCTATTTTATTGATTACAGCCCTGAGTTTACTTTTAAGCCATCTACTCTTTTTTGGGTGTGATTTTTTTCTTGTTGTTCTAGAGATTTCAGATGCTGCTAGTGTACTGGCTAGTTTTGTGTCAACTTGACACAGCTGGGTTATCACAGAGAAAGGAGCTTCAGTTGGGGAAGTGCCTCCATGAGATCCAGCTGTAAGGCATTTTCTCAATTAGTGATCAAGGGGGAAAGGCCCCTTGTGGGTGGGACCATCTCTGGGCTGGCAGTCTCAGGTTCTATAAGAGAGCAGGCTGAGCAAGCCAGGGGAAGCAAGCCAGTAAAGAACATCCCTCCATGGCCTTTGCATCAGCTCCTGCTTCCTGACCTGCTTGAGTTCCAGTCCTGACTTCCTTCAGTGATGAACAGCAATGTGGAAGAGTAAGCTGAATGAATTCTTTCCTCCCCAACTTGCTTCTTGGTCATGATGTTTGTGCAGGAATAGAAACCCTGACTAAGACAGCTAGTATGAGCTCTCCAATTTTCTTCTTCTTTTTTAAAGATTTATTTATTTATTTATTTTATGTTTATGAGTACACTGTTGCTGTCTTCAGACACACCAGAAGAGGACATTGGATCTCATTTCAGAGGGTTGTGAGCCACCATGTGGTTGCTGAGAATACTCAGGACCTCTGGAAGAGCAATCAGTGCTCTTAACCGCTGAGCCATCTCTTCAGCCTGTCTCCTCCTCCTCCTTCACCTCCTCCTCCTCCTTTCTCCCTCTCCCCCCTCCTCTTTTTTTTTTTTTAAGATTTATTTTATTTATTATATGTAAATACACTGTAGCTGTCTTCAGACACTCCAGAAGAGGGCGCCAGATCTCGTTACGGATGGTTGTGAGCCACCATGTGGATGCTGGGATTTGAACTTATCACCTTCGGAAGAGCAGTCGGGTGCTCTTACCCGCTGAGCCATCTCACCAGCCCCCTTTTTTTTTCCCCCTCCTCTTTTTAATGTAGACCCTTAGTACTATGAACTTGCTTCTTAGAACCACCTTCATGTGCGGGAGTGTTGTTGGGTACTAATTTTCATCAAATTCTTAATTTCTAAATTTATTTCCCAAGCCATTTTTCATTCAGCAGTAAGTTGTTCAGTTTCTATGAGTTTGTAAACCTTCTGATATTGTTGATATCCATTTTTAATCTGTGGTTGGTCAGATAGGATGCAGGATGTTACTTCAATTTTCTTGTATCTCTTTAGACTTGCCTTGTGTCTGAGTATATGGTCAGCTTTGGAGAAAGTTCCAGGAGGTACTGAGAAGAAGGTGTATTCTGGTGAAATGTTCTGTAAATATCTGTTAGGTCCATTTGGTTTATTACATCATTTAGCTCTGACATTTTTCTGTTTTGTCTGGATGTGCTGTCTATTGGCAAGGACTGAAGTCTCCCATGATAAATTGTCAATATGTGATATAAGCTGTGTCAATATGTGATATAAGCTGTGTCAATATGTGATATAAGCTGTGTCAATATGTGATATAAGCTGTGTCAATATGTGATATAAGCTGTGTCGGTATGTGATATAAGCTGTGTCGGTATGTGATATAAGCTGTGTCGATATGTGATATAAGCTGTGTCGATATGTGATATAAGCTGTGTCGATATGTGATATAAGCTGTGTCGATATGTGATATAAGCTGTGTCGATATGTGATATAAGCTGTGTCGATATGTGATATAAGCTGTGTCGATATGTGATATAAGCTGTGTCGATATGTGATATAAGCNGTTTAATTATGTGCTGAGGGGGCTTTCTTTTCTAGTCTAGTCTATTTGGTGTTCTGTATGCTTCTTGTACCTTGATAGACATCTCTTTAGGTTAGGGAAATTTTCTTCTATGATTTTGTTGAAAATACTTTTCTGTGCCTTTATCCTGGATTTCTTCTCCTTTGTTATTGATTCTCTTTCCAGTTTTGGGTCCTGCATTATTTTATTTCTCTTCTGCAGTTTGTTTGTGTATTCATATGTTTCTTTAAGAGACTTATTAACTCCCCCTTTAACAACCTCTATCATAGTCATGATGGCTATTTTAAGGTCTTGGTCTTGTGTTTCAGCTATGATGCCATATTCAGGGCATGCTGTGTTAGAGTTGCTGGGCTCTCATGGAGACATGTATCATAGACATTAATAGTTGTGTTTTTAGCATCTAGGTTTGGGAAGATTGAAATTCTAGGTGCTAATATCTAGTCTTGTGTTTGTTGGGTGACTGTTTTGTTCCTTGGCCTCTGTTGTCCTTTCTGGCACTTAGGAGAGTATGGTAGCTATGTGTTGCCTAGTAGGAAATTATTCTGAATTCCTGATAGATGTGGCCAGTAGGGCTTCCAGGTAAAATGTGTTTCTAAGTATTGGGAGCAGACCCTTGGGAATAGGAATGGTCTGAGTGGGCTGAGGGGCTCCCTAGGAGGGAGGAATAAAAGGTGTTTCTCTAGGATCTGAGAAGGTAGAAAGAGAGAGGCTGGCCATGACCATGTGGAGAGATGGGGGAAGGGAGAAAGAGAGAGAGAGAGAGAGAGAGAGAGAGAGAGAGAGAGAGAGGGAGGGCTAGAGATGACAGTAAGAAAAGCAAAAGCTTAAAGATCGAGGAGGGGCCAAGCAGCCTCTTTTATAGTGGGCTGGGCTATCAGGTAACTGTGGGGGGGAACATACGTCAGGTAACTGTGGGGGTGCAGTCTAGCCAGAATGCCAGATGCTTGGGACATTGTCTGCGTGACTGATAGTCACACACCTCTTCTGGAGGGGGGGGTTACTTTGACAGGAGCCAGGGGTCCAGGAGACATGATCGAACACCTTCTATCCCATGTAGGTGGAAATCACCACCCATCAGATCTCCCGGGGTTCAAGACCTATACTCAACTGGAAACCAGGCTGTCTGTGTGTAGCCCACTGCCTTACAGTCTAGCACATGGTGACCAAATCCAATCTTTAAATTTTCTTTTTAAACTTATCCTTTAAATTCTATAAACCTGCCAGGTGGTGGTGGCACATGCCTTTAATCCCAGCACTTGGGAGGCAGAGGCAGGCGGATTTCTGAGTTCAAGGCCAGCCTGGTCTACAAAGTGAGTTCCAGGACAGCCAGGGCTATACAGAGAAACCCTGTCTCAAAGAACCAAAAAAAAAAAAAAAAAAAAAAAAAAAAAAAAAAAAAAAAAAAAAAAAAAAAAAAAAAAAAAAAAAAAAAAAAAAAAAAAAAAAAAAAAAAAAAAAAGACATAATATGCTCTGGTGTCTGCCTGCCTGCCTCCCTGCTCCTGCTTTGATAGTCATGGATTTTAACCCTCTGAAACTGTAAGCCCCAGATAAACTTTTTCTTTTGTGAGTTAACTTAATCGTGGTGTCTTATCACAGCAATAGAAAACTAATTGAAGATATTTGTTTAAAATGTTTCTCCTTCTCTGGCTGTGGGCCTACAATTTTCTATGATACCAATGATATCAATATGATCTATTGATATGATACCTAAAACTACCTGTATAGTAAAAGGACATGTCCCCAAACAGCTTTTAATATTGTCTTATCAGATTGTGATCTGTAAGGTTTGCAATGGCTGTTAGGCATTTCCTTAATTAGTGATGGATGGGGGAGGGCCCAGCCCATTGTGGGTGGTGCCATCCCTGAGCTGGTGGTCCTGGGTTCTATAAGAAAGCAGGCTGAGCCAGCTATGAAGAGCACGCCAATAAGCAGCACCTTTCCATGGCCTCTGCAATGGCTCCTGCCTCTAGATCCCAGCCCTGCTTGAGTTCCTGTCCTAATTTCCTTCTATGATGAACTGTGTTGTGGAAGTATAAGCTGAATAAACCCTTTCCTCCCAAACCTGCTTTTTGGTCATGCTGTTTCATCGCAGCAGTAACAACCCTAACTAACAATTTTTAAATTTTATTATTATTATTATTTTGAGACAGGATCTCTCTATGTAGCCCTAGTTGTCCTGGAACTCACTATGTAGATGAGGCCAGTCTCACAGAGATCTGTGATCTGCCTGTTTCTTTCTTCTGAGTGTTGGGACTAAAGGCTTGCACCACCACCATACCCTAACCTTTCCTTTTAAACTATGAAAATACTTAAGTCAGATACCCTCAAGGTCACCCAACTGGAACGTGACCAAGTTTTCAACCTAGGCAGAGGCCCCAAGACACTTCATTTACGTAAGCTTTATTTTGTTTTGTTTTCTGTTCCTGTGTTCATTCCCACCCCCACCCCCACTTTTCTGCTTTAGCTGGAACACTGGGCATGCTCATTGCCACTGACTGACACAGTCTCAACCCCACCCCACTCTTTGGATAACTGCCCCATGGTTTCTTCTTGAGCACACTAGAGGCCTGTCTCAACACTTGGTGGGCACACTGAGAGGGGAATTAGGGATGCCAAAACTTTTAGCCTTTTGTAAGTAAGGGCACAGTAAAGAAAGCTCCAGGATGGTGACACTGATCATTGGTTCTGGAGAAGGTTTTTGTCTTAGTCACTGTTCTGTGGCTGTGAAGAGACACCAGGACCAACCGAAGCAGCTCTTATAAAAGAAAGTCTTTCTTTCGGGCTCCATTATAGTTTCGGAGGCTTAGTCCATTATCATTATGCCAGACAGCATGCCAAGCGGATGGAATGACCCTGTGCCTCAAAGCCCACCCCCCAGTGACACACTTCCTCCAACAAGGCCACACCTCCTAATCCTTCTAATCTCTTCAAACAGGTTCACTCTTGATTACTAAGCATTCAAATATATGAGCGGGTAGGGGCTATTCCTGCTCAAACCACCACACTTTTTATTGTAGATAAGAAAGAAAGAACAGCAGAGGTACCTGAAAGAGTCCAGAGCAGAGAGGAAAAGAAGACTGGTTGTGGATAGGCTTTTTGTGGGGAGGATAGAGAAAATAATCCGGGGTGTGTGGGGGAGAATAGCAAAAATGATGAGAGAGTCCTGCCCTTTAGAAGGAGGAGGGGGAGGGCAGGTCAGCTGGAACAGCTTGGGAACTGGCATAGTGGAGGGGTAGGTGGGGAGGTGAGAACCAGAAGACTCTCTATCACAGGGGCCTTGACATTTCTTACCAATGTGTGTTACCAGAGGAGCCTGGAGGTTGGCTTTGGTCTGTGATATGTAATCACAGGTATATGCCAAAGAAGGTGGCCCTTTCTCTCATATTCTGAAAGAAACCTGCATGTGAGCTTTGATCTCCAGCAATCGTTTTGTCTACCTTGCCAGCATTCAGCAGGAGCTAAGCATTGACTATCATTTTGGACCAAGTCAGTGAGCTCTCTGTTCCAACCCCCTTAGAGGGGGTTTGGGAATTCCCTTTGGAACACATATGAAGGCCATACTCTACAGCCAGGCTTAGTGGCTCATGTCTTTAATCCCAGTACTCACTCAGGAGGCAGCACTAGCGAGGCAGAGGCAGGCAGATCTCGTGTGAGTTCGAGGCCGGCCTGGTCTACATGGTGAGTTCCAAGACAGCAAGAGCTACATAGTGAAACCCTGTCCTAAATAAAACGGAACAAAACAAAACACCACTCTCCTGGTCTCCTAACCTTCTCCTTTGGTCACCCCTATGAGTACGATCAGGGTACACCCTGGGGAATGGGAGACTTTGTGCAAGTCTAATCCGCACCCATTTCGCAGCTCAGCCCAGGCCAGAGCTCTCTAGGGTGCTGCATGGCAGAATCCAGGCTCACAGCTAGGCTCAAGCAGAAGGAGGGGGCGCTTAGGCAGAGGGAACTGGGCCCGGGGCGGGGCTCAGCTCAGAGACCGGGATGTGGGCGGGTCCTGGGGGCCGGGGGCGGGGCGCTCCCTTGGGGCGCCCGGCGTGGGGGGAACGGTGCTGGGGGCTCCGGGCGCGCGGGCATAAGAACGAACACGGCGTGCGCACCGGGTTCGCGGAGCACCAGTCTGCGCACAGCCACCCGGGAGCCGCTGTACGCACGCGCCCCGCAGCTCCCGGCTGACGCCGGCCTTCGCACCGCCTCCGCCGCAGGAAGCTACTGCGCACCGCTAGCACCATGCCCCGCATAGACGCGGACCTTAAACTCGACTTCAAGGATGTTCTGCTGCGACCTAAGCGGAGTAGCCTCAAGAGCCGATCCGAGGTGGGGCCACTGGCATACCGCCTTCTGGTTGGCAAAGGGGGAAGTGGGTGCAAAGGGAGGCACAGAGGATGCCTTATCTGTGCCCGAGGCAGGGGCGTCACACCCTCTACCCCGCTGAGAAAGGGGGAAGGCCAGTCCTTTTTCTCTTACACCTGGATTGTCTCTTGTTAGGGTCAGTGACAAGGGGGCGCTAGTTCGGGCCTGGAATTATAAATGCGTCTGCCTACCGGTGGTGGGCTTGGGGAAGTTCACACTGACACAGAGGACCTAAGATCAACCAACCGAGTGTCCAGTGACTTTAAAAGGAGTGGTCTCAGGAGAGGCGCTCCGGGGAGGAGAGGAAACAGCGAGGCTAGGATGAAAGGAAGGGAAATGCAACTGCAGATTCTTGGAATTTGGAGCAGTGTCTCCCGGCGCTGGGACCTGCCTCTAGCGTCAGGTCCTGTGTCTGCGAACCGGGCGAAAAAGCCGGGCGCTCCCGGTGTAGGCACTTCAGTTCTTTTTGTTTTGTTTTGTTTTGTTTTTTTCTTTTTTCTTTTTTTTTTTTCTTTTGCTCTTGAGTTTAAATGGTCTTGCCGGAGCTGAGCTGGGGACCTGCTTTTTGGTGGCACTCTGCGGTACTGGACAGCCTGCAGTTCCAGCCCAGAGTAATGCAAGCGGACGGCACCGGGGTGAGGGTCATTTGGGCCATTTGGAAGTTAGTTGTGCCATGATAAGATGAGCGCCTGGGAACAGGTGGAGATGGGAGACGGCTGAGGTCAGACCTTGAAGGATAAATAGTTTTCTAGAAAGGCAGAGCTCGCTGGTGGAGTTGTTCCTGAACGTTGGCTTGGCTCTGTGTGGGGAGTTCAGGAGGAAGAGTCTGAAAGGACACGGGCGGGGATGGGGGGAGCTAAGCCAGCCTGCCCGCCCCATCCCTTTTGCTCAACAAACAAGACCATAAATAAATCCCCTCAGCAAACAACTCGCTCCAGTGCCCAGGCCCGACTGCAGTGCCTGCAGCTGCCAGCTGAGGGTTGGTATGAATTAGGACTGCCTTCTGGGCTAGCCAATGAGAGAGTAGAACTTTCCTGAAGCAGAGGTATTGCCAGCTTGGAGGCAGAACTGGACCAGGCAGGACTTGGGTGAGCTAGGGGGTAGTGATGGACCCTTACCCATCCAGATTAGATGCCACTTGGGGCCTGCTGGTCATCCTGTGCTTTCAGATGCTAAAAAAACAGGGCAAACCCTTGGAACAAAAATAAACACTAGAGACCCCCCCCCCCAAGTGTTGAATAGAAACTGGGAGACAGTAAGTTCCTAAACCTAGGTCAGGATGAAGTGTTTGCATTCTAGGCTGACTAATATTTGGTGGCTTCAGTGTTTGTTTTTTTTCCCCCTTTATGTTTGTTTAAAATTTATTTAGACACGAGCCACTTATTTATAAACACATATGCGTTTATCCATACACAGCAAGGGTCTATGCATTTTCTGAACTGACAAAGCTCTTGAGAAGGGGCAGTGTTAATATTTACGTGAGCAGTATGATGTCATGCAACCCCTGGTTTGGGGCTGATGGCCACTCTTAATGTCCCAGCCTGGGTTGAATCTTGGAATCTGTGTATACCTGTCACAGTGAGAACTGGTGCCCCAGAGGACTGTTATCTCATATTGTAGCTTTTGTGAGAGAACTACCTGGATTGGCTCTTCCAATTGTTTGTGATCTAGCCTCCTGGGGCTGGCCACTCCTGCCTGCTGGATGAGCTCACATAATGCCACTTGCTTGCCTGGCACTGCAGAAGGGCCTGCCTTGGCCTCTCTACCGTTCCGGCTCAGTGTTTCTTGGGCTATCGGGCAGGCACAACCAGAGGCTTGAAGTGAGTTCACCCAGGTAGAAATAATATGTAGAGGTGGATTGGAAACAGCGGGGGTAGATGGGCAATTAACATCTCAACAGCTTTGAGGGGGAGGCACAGGAGAAAATGGATACCAACTAGAACAGAATTTGGCAGGGATAGGTTTTACCAATGCAGCAGTTTGTTCAGAACCAGACCTGATTCATCAGCTCACAGGAAATGAAGTCTGTTCCAGAGGCAGGGGGACAGGGAGAGTTGGTGCAACCAGGCAGTGCATTTATGGAGGAGCAGGAGTATCATCTCCCAAGTCTCTAGCTCAAGGTACCAAAGATGGAAGCGCCACAGGGTTTGTTGACCGAGTTAAGATTTTTGGATTTATCTGAGACACACGAGGCGTCCATCATTCCATGGGACTCAGTACTGGCTTTAACAACCCCAACGCAGTTCTTAAGAGTTTCCGCTTGTGTAAACATTGATGTATGTTTTATATGCACACATGTGCGTGCGCAGATGCACTAGTGGTGACCAAAGGTCAGCCACTGGTGTTATCCCTCAGACACTCAGGCACTGTCTACCTTTTAAAAGATTATTATTATGTTATTTTTGAAGCAGGGATATTTTTGCTGGCCCGCCAAACTTGTGGAGCAGTCTAGTCTGGCTGGCCAGCAAGCTCTAGGGAACTCTGCCTGTTTCTACCTCCCCAACCCTGAGGATTATAAGTGTGCCTCTATACCCATCTGTTTAACTTGGCTTTTGGGGAATCAAACTCAGATTCTCACATTTGTATGGCAAACGCTTTAGTGACTGAGCCGTCTTCTGAGCCCACAAGAGTTTGTTTGTTTATTTGGTTGTGTTTTTTTTTTTTAAACTTTTAACATGTGAACACCAGATTTTGAAAGTTGGGATTGGAGAATATGCACCGTAGAGAACCATCTGCATGTTCTAGGACAGGGCAAATGCAAATGCCCTTTCCATCTGCTTACAACCCTATCATGATTGTTGGACCATTGAAGAGAGATAGGTCTAGCAGTCCCCATTTGTGACAGGCTGACCCACAGGGGACAGAGATCAGGACAGAGTGGAGAGAATCTACAGTAAAAGGGGGCTCCATTCGTCTGAGTTCTGAGCCTGTGTATTTTCTTACCTTGACATTGTATCCGAGCTTGCTGCAACAGGGAACTACAGAACAGGTGGCTCTGCCATCAGGCTTGTTTGTTTCCTGGTTAGGCAGGCTGGTGGTCTCCGATCGAGTTGTGTCTATGGGATAGGTTTCTTTTGAGAGCTGTTTGTGAGGCAGTCAGCACCTTCCACAAATGTCTCCAGCTCTTGCTAGCTACTTTTGACCCTCCTCAACATGTAAATGCCCAAATCTAGCCCCTAACTTCAACTCTGTAAGCTGTTCTCCTTTGGTGTTCGTGTGTCTAAGTGTTTCCCCTTTTGATAAAAACATTGATAAGGGTTTTTCTAAACCCTAGGTGACCTCAACTTAACTCGGTCACTATTCTCAAATAAGGTTCCATTTCACAGGTACTGGGGTTAAGAGTTCAGTACCATTTGGGGGAGCCACAGTTTAACCTGTCACAGCCTATGTAAACTTTGTTTTGTGGCGTTAGAAGGCCTGCCCAGATTTGTTCTTCATCACGACCGAGTGCCTCTGAATCACCTAGGGAGACACTCCAAAATATAGTTACCAACACAGAAGCTTTGACTGATGCAGCTTGGGAGAGGTCTTGACATGTTTGCGGAGATCATCACTGTGTGAACCATGGGCTCCGGCTCTAGATGCCCTTTGCGCTGAGGGATTGCGTGGCTCACAGTGGTGCTAAGCTGTGCACGCACATTTCAGAAGCACAAGAACCAGTGGCGAAGCTTCCTGGGGTCACATCAGAAAGGCCTGTCCCAGGGAGTCAGGAGACTGGAATTCTCTTCCCAAGCGGCTGCAAGCTGATCCTGAGGCCTTTGTGGTCCATTTCCCGGAATGTTTCCCCAAAAGGCCAACCTCACTTCTGGGGCATCCTCTCCCACACCAGAGTCAAGTGGCAGTCCATTGAGCTTAACATACAGGCATGGCCTCACTCGGCCTTAAGGATTTGGGAAGGGAGTGTGGGCGGGTGGGCATTCCCGGTATCGTCCTGTACCTTTCTTGCCACGTCCCTGCGTGATTGTTTTGTTAGGACACTGTAGCATATTTCCTGTAGTGGTTTCTTAAGCTTAGCTTGGCTCGCTTATTACATTACATGCAGTTGCCCATAAATGTGGCTGTGTGTACTTTAGACCTGCAGAGTGCTGGGTAATGGTCAGACTGACCCAGTAAAGAAAACAGAAGTTATTTTAGGGGGTGAAGGGGGGCAGTTTGCGACTTTCTGAGTGGGTATTTTGGGGTGCTTTATCTGGGGGCATTCAGCAGCTGTGGTGGAGTAAAAACCCTGGGAGGCTGGAGTAAACTATTTATCTCTGTGTGAACCAGAGGAGTGTGTGTGTGTGTGTGTGTGTGTGTGTGTGTGTGTGTGTGTGTGACTGGGTAGATAAGGTTAGGACAGATAATTTCATTTCTCTTTCTTAGAACTAAATATCGGGAAGAATCTGCCTTATATCATTTGAGAGGGAAAGGTCTGCTGGCAGAGGCTAGTGTCTGCTAAACACAGGTTTCACTGTTGAACCCCACATCTCCAGTGCCAGGAATCTGCCTTGCACAGATAGGAAGCGAAGGGTTCATTGTCAAGGTTGAGTGTGTGTGTGTGTGTGTGTGCGTGCATTTTTATGTTTGTGCATGAATACAGGCATGCATGCATCCTGCAGATCGGTTTTGGTATGCCAAGAAATATTGTGATCTCAGTTGGGGACTGAGTGCAGAGGCTCTTTCCTTCAGTACATGTTAGGCAGAATTACAAGAGTATTTGAGACCAGGAATTCTGTTTTCAGTCTGGGCCCAAGGATGGGAGAGGGCCCGTAGTAGTGTGCGGAGCTGAGAGGAATGGCCTCCCTCAGACATCCTGCAGGGTGTCAGCAGGACTTGCTTTACCAACAGAGGAAGTTCAATTAGAGAGGAGACACCGTCTAAGAGACTCATGGAACAGCAGTGACTCACTTCCTCTCTCCGCCCACCGTTTAAGGCTAGTCTTCTAGACTTGGAGAAGCAAGAGAGAACCGAAAGGCTAAAGGGTCTGGGTTGCAGCACAGCTCTGACTTAACTCGGACCGTGAAGTGCAAGCTAAACGAAATGGAAAAGGGAAGCATTGGAGTGGGCCGGTTGAAGGCAGTGATTGCCCGTGCTCCGGCGCCAGGGTGCACAAAGGACTAAAGTTCAAACTTCTCCTTGTTAGTTCACCTTGGCTACAGAGTCCAGTGAAAGCAATGAGTGTTAGAGAGTATTTCAAAAAGGGAATCTATTCACATGCAGTGTGCGTTGTGTCCACACACATGTACTTACCTGTGTGTAGTGTGTGTATGGAGGTCAGAGGACAACCTTCAGTATGGAGCCTCAGGGTCCTCCTATCTTTTGTTTGACACAAAGTCTGTTGTTGGCCTGTAAAGTCACCAAATTGGTCAGGCTAGCCCGACCACTTCCTGCATCCTCACGGCAAGGATGACGATAAAAGGCATGCATGCGCCTGGCTTTCCCATAGTTCTGGTGCTCCTAATTTACGTTCTTATGCTTGCAAGGCAAGTTCTTTATTGACCATATCCTCTACCAAGATCCCTCCTGACATGGCTGAGTGATTGGTAATACCAATGGATGAGAGTTAGTGGGAGGAACTGGACTTGGCCAAGAAAGCTGGAGTCAGGAATGTCGATCCGAAGGGGCTGGGGCTGCCCTGTAGAAGCTGTCCGAGGGAGATGGGGTTCAGATCTCTCTTTCCTCTTGTCCTCTAGCTTCTCACTTGGTATCTTCCTTTAGTCAAACCCAGGCAGACATGAATTTGAGAAATGGGAGTGGCCGCTCTGTGATAAGCTCAAGCACAAGACCGTCCTGGGTCATAGGAGTAATTCTGACTCCTCCAGCTTTTTGGGAGGACCCAGGCAGCTCTGGCACATGATTCTGCTAAGTCCACAGTCCTGCCTGAGCACCCGACTGGATTCCTGACAGCTCGCAGTCACATGCGCGCTCTGGTTGGAGTTCCAGGAGAGTTGGTGGGCCCTCCCTGCAGCAGCCGTCTGCAAGGCAGAGGAACACACTTGTGTCTCTGCAGAAACAGATGGCTGCACTGTACTTCCCCACCGCTCATAATTACAAAGCCGCCACCGCTGCCAGAGCCCAAAGGCAAAGGGATTAAGGAGTTGTGGCTCGGTGCTGGGAAATGTGTAGAGTGGTTCAAGGTGGACCGGGAGATGGGAAGGACCTGACAGGAGGAGGAAGGAGGGTCACTGTTGTTGAGGGAGAGTGGATGGAGTTCCCTAGAAGAGGGATGGGCCATTCAGTGATTAGAGGTGGGGGTGGGGGAGTCATTGTGTGTGTGTTTGTGTGGTGTGTGTGTGTGTGTGTGTGTGTGTGTGTGTGTAAAATTAGGGCCAGCATGAGACAGGGTGAGGAGAGAAGGTGGCAGAGGGATTGGGGGAGAGGGAAGTGATGAAGGAGAGACCTCACAAAGATCTTGGGCTTCCTGAAAGAATATCTAGTGTCTTAGTTGGGTGTGGGGACAGTAGGACTGTTTAAACTTCTGTGAGTGGGTATGGCTTACTACTTGGCTTCCTTGGGGCTGTCCTGACCTTGGAACACTGGGCCTATGAGAGTCTAGGGGCTGAGGGGTAGGCTTCTCCTTGGTGTCCTTCCCTCCTGCTCTGATCACTGGGAATTCTGCCTGTGTTACATAAGAGCCAACTCATTTCTTTCTGGTGTTTTTTTGTTTTGTTTTTGCCAGGTGGATCTTGAGCGAACCTTTACGTTTCGAAACTCAAAGCAAACCTACTCAGGGATTCCCATCATTGTGGCCAACATGGACACTGTGGGGACATTTGAGATGGCTGTGGTGATGTCACAGGTGAGAGCTCAACCACTTTATCCTTTTGGGGAGAATAGGGGTGTCAGGTGCCTGAACTCTCTCATTCTTTGCTGAGTCTGCTGGTTGTAAGGAGCATATCTTTCTCTCTTCTGTAGTCAAAAGATCTGTCCTGTCTGAACCCCAGTGGGATGGTCTAGTTCTGGCTCTGGATCTTCTGTGAAAATGCCTGTGATAGGTTTAGACATTAGGCTTTCAAAAAGAAGTTAGGCGACAGGATGAAAGTCATATCTATCGGAGAGGAGCCATCCCTTTAAAATGAAGACAATCAGTTTGCATGTAGTATTTAACACATTGTGTTAGAGAGCGCTTATTGTTTCTACTATAATGTGTCTCTCAATTCGTATCATAACTCCATGGGGTAGGCTCCTTTTACAGATGAGGAAACTCAGGCAGACAGAGAACAAGGTGGGGCATCTTGCCCCAGGGCCTTCAGTCAAGTAGAGAGGCAGCCCATAAACCCAGAGTGACTCCCGAATGTGCAGGACACGTCTCTAAATTGGGTGGATTCCAAGGCAAGTTCAAGGTTTCTTTTGACTCTCGCCTTGACCTCAGGGAATAAAAAATAGAGGAAATGCCAGCTGTAGGTATTTGCTGCCTGACAGGCCTGTGTGTCAGGCACGAGAGTCTTCCACATCGGAGACTAGGGGGCCTCTGGATGACGAGCACAGGAACACTGTATCTGTGTCTGCTGGTCGTGTCTGCCAAGCACAAAGCTAAAAGCAATTAGTTAGAAAGCTGCTCCGCTGTGGCTGGCAAGTCTGATCTCAGGAGGCACTGGGAGGCATCATTAGGCTGCCACGAGGAGGGACCGATTCTCAGATTATGAGCTCAGAAAGTGGAGGGGGGTGGTCATCCACCTGACTGAGGATTGGCTGTTTGTCTGTCAACTCTCAGGCTCTGCCAGAAGTGGGGCTGAGGCAAATACATGAATCGCTAAAGGAATGTGATGTCTTTTTTTTTTTCCCCCCTCGTGATCTTTTCCTTGCTTTGTTGTTAATGACTGCTTGTGATGAATTTTAGTGTATGCTGTAGTATGAGAAAGTTTCTCTGTAGGTCCGTGTGTTAAAGAGTATTTCGCAGGGTGGTACTTTTCAACAGCAGAGCCTTTAAGAGATGGTGTCTGGCAGGAGGTCTTTAGGTCATTAAAGGTGTGGCCTTGCAAGGGATTATGGGATCCCAGTGTCTTCCTCTTTCCTTTACTCCCCAGCTGGATATATAAGATGAATAGTTTTGATCTGTTCTGTACTCTCACCTTGGTGGGCTGACATGCTCCAGTCCCCAAAACAATGGACCCTTTAATAGGCCTAGCCAACAGGAACCTTTCCTTGTTATAAGTTAATTACCTCAGATACTTTGTTATAGTGACAGAAAGCTCACAGTTAAAGGGGGGTGGGGAGGAGCCAAGGAGCAACACAGAGGTAGCTTGGTTTGTCTGCATACTTGTTATTCACTGAAGATCCTGCCCTTCCCACTTTCACGGGGTTGTTTCCCAGGAATGCCATAGCCTTCACTGGCAGAGATAACCATGTGTGGGTTCTGTGAGGTGTCTACTTTGGGGATCCACAGACAGTGTGTGGATCTTAGAGTGGGAAACTGGAGGTATCGGGCGACTCAGAAGTTAGAGGAGGAGCCGAGGAGCAGGGAAGTCTGATGCTGGGCCATTGCTATAAGCAACTGCTAAATTGCTTCTCTCTCCCTCCTCTGCCCCACACCCCTTTGTGAGGTAGGGTCTTGCTATGTCGTGGCTGGCCTTCACCTGCCGCCAATCCTCCAGCCTCAGTCTCCAGCCTACTAACTAAGTGCTGGAGTTTTGGGCACATGCCACCCTACCCATCGTTGCTATATATTTAAATTCATAGAAATGGGGGTTAAGAAATACTCCTAATGACAGTAATTCTGTTCAAAGTTGTTCTGAGAAGCCAATGGTATTTGCAAACCATTGGCCTGATGGTGGTGAAGTCTGGCCCAAAACAGCCTCTTCTTCCTGGCTTTCAGCCAGCAGTATTTAGGCTGTGAGTTGGGGAAGCTTTCGATGTAAGACAAGGGCCTTTGGTTGGCTGAGCAGAAGCTTGCGTTAGGAGGATCACTCTCCTGGTCTTGGGGATCTTCTACATCTGTGTTCTTGGCCTGCCTTGGGTGTGAGCAAGAGCTAGGTGGGCCTGCTGGGTGAAGATGCACCCTTTTTCCTTCTCTTGCCTTTCAGCAGGGCTTCCCAAGACTGAGCACACATTGTCTGATCAGATCAGAGCAGGGGACCATTTTGTGATTTCATTGCTTCATCGCTTACACCTTTGTTTGATTTTGGCTCCCAGGGACGCATTCAGAGCAAACTAGGCATGAAAGGCAGCTGCAGCTGCTTTTGTCCGTGGCTTACCCTAGCAGGCCTAAGGGAGTGGGGGAGGGGGCAAGGCGGGGTGGGGTGGGGGGAAATGGGCTCCCCTGGCTCGCTCCTGACAATCCGGTTTTGTTTCCCAGCATGCCATGTTTACAGCCGTTCACAAGCACTACTCCCTGGATGACTGGAAATGTTTTGCGGAAACCCACCCTGAATGCCTGCAGGTATGACCTGTTTTACAGGACATGGGGCTGAGGGGGAGGAAAAGTCTGCAGCCATGTCAGAAGCGTTTGAATCAGTACCCAGGATTCTAAGGTCGCTGCTGGGGCTTGGCTGAGGAAACCCGCCACGGGCATGGAATTACCCATGAGATGGGCTTCACCTTGGGGAGTACACATCTGTGCCCAGAGCCTGGGGAAGAGCCTTGCTTCCTGCCAGGGGGTGCCAGATGAATCCAATCTAACTCCTTTTTCCTGGCTACAGAGAGTGCATCCTAATGATAACAAGATTATTTCACTACGTTCTACACCTGCTAGGAGAGCCGTCATTAGGATGATGTGAGAATTGTTAAGAGTGTGGAGAAATTGGGATGTTCATATATATAGTGGAGAGGAATATAGTAGGTGCTGAGGTTGTCTTTTAAACGACCCAAACGTGGTTTAATGTCAGCCTAACAACACAAGCCGTGGTCATCTGAGCAATGCCTCCTCTATCAGATCAGGCTGTGGGCAAGTCTCTAGGACGTTTTGTTTTTAGTGACAAAATCAGAAAAAAAAAACGAGAGAGAGAGAGAGAGAGAGAGAGAGAGAGAGAGAGAGAATGAGAATGAATGAATCAAATCCTCCTGGGAACCAGGAAAATGTTCTTTAATAATGGCATAACTAACCTAAAATTGTTGTGTACCTAAGGTGATGTCTGTTTCTGTGGCTGTGATGACACACCATGACCAAAAGTAACCCCGGGGAGAAAAGGGTTTATTTCTTCTTATGGCATGTACATTGTATAGTCTGTCATCTAGAGAACTCAGGACAGGAACTTGAGACAGGCAGGAACTGAACCAGAGGCCTTGGGTGACTGCTGCTTATGGGCTTATAGTTCGTTTAGCATGCATTCTTATATCACCCAGGACCCCCAGTCCGGGAGGAGGGGCACTTCCTGTAGTGAGCTGGGCCCTCTCACATCAATCACGAAAATGTACCACAGGCTTGCCCACAGGCCATTCTGGTGGGAGTGTATTCTCAACTGAGAATCCCTCTTCCGAAATGACTGTAGCTTGTGTCAGGTTGACACACAACTATCCAGTGTAGGTGTCTTACATGCTGTGCTGCTGTTTCTCAGTGGCCCTGTTCCACTAAGTAAATGATATCATACGCCACGACATGACTGAGTTCTAAATTCTACTGGTTCTAAGCCGAAGCCAGCAGTGAGGGCTGGGCCTGCCTCTTTGTGGGGAGGTCATTTGTAATGAGATAATGATTTTTGGATGCTGGCATAGCTGCTGTTGCTTTCACTGTGATTTAAAATAGTTAGGTGTGGACTTTTACTACAGACAGTTGGCTTGAGATAAAAGAATTCTTGCTCAATATAAACTCTTTCATCTTGGATATATTGTTCAGAGTATAGACAGCCCTTGCTAGCTGTTGGGGTCTCAGGCTCCTTGCAGATGCCAAAGTCCTTGGTTGCCCAGGCCCTGTAGTAAACCTACATATAATCTACACATATTCTCTTGTAGATTTAAATCCCTTGTATATGACATGTGCTGCTTCATACAATACAAATTCTATGTAGCTAATGATTGCATATACATCATATGCATAAAAATAAAATGGCAAAAAAAATCCACCTCAACCTAGGTATTGTTTTAAAGTATTTAACGTTTTGTGTGTTTGCCTGCATGTATGTATGTGCATTACATGCATGTCTGAGGAAGGTGTTGATCCTCTGGAACTGGAGTTACTTATGGGTGTAAGCATTTGCGTGAGTGCTGGGCTCCACACCGGGGTCTTCTGCCAGAGCGGTAGGCACTTTTAACCACCGAACCATTTCTCCAGCCCCCGACTTTATTTATTTGTTCATTTTCGGATAGGATGCCTTAGTTTCCCTCCTCTGTTTCTGTGCTGAAATTTTCAGACAAAAGCAGCCTAAGGGAGGATTTATCCTGGCTCACAGTCCAAGAGTACAGAGGGTCACGATGGGGAGTCAAGGGGACACAGCTGGCCACATGTGTCCACAGTCAGGAAGCAGAGAGTCATGCATGCAGTCTGCCGCTCTGCTCCCTCTCTCCGTTCACATCCATCCTAGCATCCTAGTATCCCAGCATATTCCATCATCCGTCATCCCAGCAGCATCCCAGCATCTCACCACCTCAGCATCCCAGCATCATCCCAGCATCATTCTACCATCCCAGCATCACTGCACCATCCCAGCATCATCCTACCATCCCACCATTCCAGCAGCATCCCACCATCCCAGCATCATCCCAGTTTCATCCCAGCATCCCAGTATCACCCCAGAATCATCCCACCATCCCAGCATCCCAAGGTGATACAGGTGTCCCACCTCAATTCACTCAATCCATTTAATCTCCCAAAGGCGTGCCTATGAAGCCTGTCTCCCGGGTCATTCTGGGCTCTCTCAGGTTGATAACACTAACCATTACACAGGTACAGTGTGGTTCAGATGGACTATAGCTCAACAGAGAATGAATGACCTTACACGTTTCCCGCCAAGTCATATCCTAGTCACACATCTCCTTAATCTGTAAACAATTGTTACCCTCACTTGTTATTTCTGGAAACTGCCTATGTTGCCCTTCTGTGAGTTTCCCCATGTGACACATCTGCACCAGTAGCTCCACATGCAGCACAAAGTCCTACACAGCAAGCTTGAGAAAATGGAGAAGAAGCCAAGGGCAAGGTCTCCTGAGTATTCCAGAATCTGTTTACTGTGAGGTTTTGTTGCTGAGACCCAGGTTCAAGGACGGGTGTCAAGTCAAGGGTAGGGAAAAAAAAAAAAAAACAACAACAACCATGAATTTAGATCACAGAAGGGGCAGGTCTCCTTTACCTCTATTGCTGTTTGAACAGAGCCTCTTGGTAGACCTCGGAGGGCTGCGGATGGAGGGAGGGTCTTACTACTGTTCATGGCCATTGTCTGTGCTACACCTTGCCATAGCATGTAGCCGTGAGTTCTGGCAGCGGGCAGAATGATCTTGAGAAGATGAGCCGTGTCTTGGAAGCTGTGCCTCAGGTGAAGTTCATCTGCCTGGATGTGGCCAATGGGTATTCGGAACATTTTGTGGAATTCGTGAAACTGGTCCGATCCAAATTCCCCGAACACACCATCATGGTGAGTATGATGGGATGCTCTCAAGATGAGGGGGCTGGGAGGCGTGGTGTACCGGGGGCGGGGCCTAGGAGGTGTGGTGTGCCGGGGGCGGGGCCTAGGAGGTGTGGTGTGCCGGGGGCGGGGCCTAGGAGGTGTGTTGCTGAGGGGCGGGGCCTGGGAGGCATGGTGTGCTGGGGGTGGGGCCTGTCCCCTTCCATAGCTTTTGTTGGAAGAGTAGTTGCAAATCCTCAGGGAAGAGACAGGTGGACACCAGGGAAGCTCAGAAGAACTAGCTTTCCTCTAAGACAGTAATACAATCCTGATCGACATCATGGCTGTGGGTCCCTTATTTTTGGTAAATGGCTTCTATATTGTCTGTTACTATGTGTCCTCTGTAAAAGAAGAGGGAGGGGAATCTTCATCACCCCACAAGAGAGTATATTTATTTTAAGATTGAAAACACATGCCAGAGTTTCAGTTCAACAAGTTGCCCTACACCCTAACCAGGCTTATCAGTAGACAGTTGTGCATCAAGGGGCTAGACATGATGACATAATGATTTTATGGGAGTCAATTAACAATAGCAGGTTGAATGAGATGGTGTCATATCTAATACCTTTGTTTTTTGTTAGTTTGTTTTTGTTTGTTTTTTTACTTTTCCTTCCTTTTCTGTATTTTCCCAATGGCTAACATCTTTATTTACCTGCTAAAGGTATGTTGACTGCTCACAAGGGTGAACTGACTGAAAGGACGGGGTAGTCATCAGAGTCATAGATGGGCTTTGTGGGGACAAGCCAAACAATTGTATTTGTTCCAGGCCTTTTTGGTCTTGGTGTGGGATGGAGAGAATGGCCAGTTCATGACTCACCCCCTGACACCTCTGTGATGTCAAGCCTGTTTGCCTAACATTTCCCTGTCAGGACGTGGGCCCTTGTGCATGGTTTCTGCTAGTGGAGTTCAGTTGTCTCTTTAGGGGCCTTTCTTTACAAAGTTGCTTTTGGTCTTGCTCATGGTATTTTTACCACAGCAGCAGCAACAACAAAAATAAGTAATAAGAAATTACTTCATGGGAATAAGAAGGGGCCACAGTCAAGGTATTCCTCTTCCAAGACATTCCCTTGTCAACCTACTTTCTTCTGTGAGGTCTCACGGAGGTCCTTTATACGGCCTGTTTCACTGTGAACCCATCAATGGATCAACCATGACCAAGCCCGCTCAGTCAGTCAACAGGTTCTCCAAGGAGGGAATGAGGATTAAAAAGAAAAAATACAGACAACATTGTAGCGTGACCCCAGTCAATTCTGAGACTGAAGGCAAATTTAATTTTCCCAATCTCCTTTTTATATCATTTTAATTGCATGCAAGTTTGAAGGGCGAGCAGTACAATAAGGAACTAGAAAGACAACAGTCAAGGATACTAAACACAAAGCCCCAGGATCACCTGTGATTGCTGTTTCTAAGGATGATCACCATATCTGAGCCTACTTCTTTGTTCTACCCTAAAACCAGATTCTGACTTCCTTGTCATTGGCCAATGTCAGGTCCCTGCCTGAAGCCCATTTCCTTGTGCTTGGCCAACGTCAGACTCCTGCCAAGTGGCACCCCAAAAGACTCTCCACGTATCCATCAGTGAAGTCATTACCCTCATGATCCAGTCCCCTCTCAGCAGCATTGAGTCAGTCAGCTGAGAACTGAGTCTTCAACACCCAACCCTCCAAGGGATCCCCTCCACACCCAGGCCTGTACTTCCTGAGATAGACTTCCTAATGTTAAAGCTGCCCGAAGAATCTTTCTCTGTTGAGCCTTTGACTTGGATTCCCAACACAGCTCCTCTGAGGACTTACCCTCCCTTGAGCTAGGTCTTCATCTGCCTTCTCTCTGTCCTTCATAGCCTTTGCTAAGTTAGTATGCCAGCCAGTGTATGTGTTTGAGTCTGTGAGCCACTCTAGCCTCGAACCTTGGACGTGAAGCCAAACCAGGCAGGAGCTGTGTAGTCTACAGCTCTGGGCTGGTTTCTGACGTGTGAAGCAGTCTTCTGGGACTGAGCTCAGACCTGTAGGATCTTAACACTATGTCCAGGTACCATCTGAACTGAGAGAAGTTGTAAGGACATTCTGCTGGGAATTAGTGCTTGGGGAAACAAACGTGTGTTTGTTGCACGTGAGAGTTAAGAGTTTAGCTTGCTTGAATGTCCAGAAATACTCGGAGTATTTCAGGGAGAGGTCAGTCCCTCTCTCGTTCCCAGCATCTCGACATTTACTGCAGACACTCTGATTTGTTCTTAGGTGTGGGGACTTATTATAACACCACATTAACCAAAATGATAAAACCTCCTTTGGGAAGCATGGCAGCCCTGAAGGTAAAGACCGGCCCTCACGTGGCACATTTAGACATGTTTGTCCGTCATCACCGGCCACTGGGCGGGAGCAGTGAGGGGATACAGTACCTTCGTTTCTACTTGGGAAGGCCTGTACCAGGGCATGGTGAAGTTGCTGTCCCTTCTTGTGCCCAGCGCCACACATGAGTACCTAGTTCCACCTGATGCTCCTGTCGGTCACCTTTGTGGTAACTTTCTTTCAGGCCACTTAGAGGGGAGAAAACCTTGGAATTCCAGAACAGAAGCCCCAGGCCCTGACTGGGATGTGATGGCCTTGAATAGCACTTGACATTAAACTTTTTTTTTTTTCCTTTTTCCCGAGACAGGGTTTCTTTGTGTAGCCCTGGCTGTCCTGGAACTCACTCTGTAGACTAAGCTGGCCTCGAACTCAGAAACCTGCCTGCCTCTGCCTTCCAAGTGCTGGGATTAAAGGCGTGTGCTACTACTGCCTGGCTTTGACTTTAAACTTCTCTGATTTCCTGTCAGGCATGTAGAAATCTCAACATGTATTTGTTGAGGATATGGTGCCTTTCATGGATTCCATGAGATGAGTGAGGAGAGAAGGGAGGGCCCAACGCCCCTGTGATCTGCATGGGGGTCTGCAGGGGTCTTGAGGTCTGCAGGGATCTGGAAGGGTCTGAGGGTGCTCTGTAAGGATCTGGGGGCTCTGAAAAGGTCTGCAGGGGTCCACATGGGTCTGGGAGGGTCTGGAGGGTGGGACCTACCTCTCCTGTCTTAGTCTGGGGACAAGGAGGGCTCACAGCTGAGGGCCTGTTTATTGCTCTCATGGTATGCTTACAAAGGATTAATGGGAAATAGCAGAGGCTTAAGGACGTGTGGCTCAGTGGTCTTGCTTTACATCTTTGGTAATGTTCTAAATTATGAAAAGTGCATAAACAGGGATGTTTAACAGGTAGTTATAAGTCCTAGTCCAGCAAGCCTACAGCTCCCCCATCTCCCCCTCCCCCCAGCATACACTTCTCACCTCAGGGCTTCTCCCCAGCTCTGGTTACAGTTCTCCTCTTGGCAGCTGTCTGGTGTCACCACTTACACATTCCTAAGCCAAGCTCCCCAAGAGTGGTCAGCCATCCTTGCAAAGTGCCAGCTTGTGCGTTGGAGATCCTCCCTGCTGTTTTGTTAGCTGTGTTTGTGACTGAAGGCCATTGCTCTTTCCCAGAGGTCTTACTCCGTCTCTCCTTCCCACCCCCTACTTGGTAGCTAGTGGCTGCACCATTAAATTCGCCAACTCGGTGCCTCCCTCCAGGCTGCTGCCAAAACACCATAAACAGGGTGTCTTATAAACAATGGAAACTTACTGGAAGTCCAATACTGAGTGTCCAATGTCTGGTGACACTCTTCCTTTATAGGTAACGTGTAGGCATGTCTTCACGTTGCAGAAAGGCCCACACATGCTCCCTCTGCCCTTTTCTAAGGAATAGTTATCTCATTCATGAGGGCCCTCTTAAAGGCTTCATCTTTCTTCTTACTGCCCCGTCATTTAGGGTCAGGACACAAAGTTTAAGAGGACACAGACATTCATACCACAGCGCTCCCAAAGTCTGCCAGTGTAAAATGATTATTAATGTTCTGTTACTTATTAATTAATACTAGAAATCAACACAGTGGCAATTATTGCTTAACCAGCTAGTTCACCAAATACCCACACAGAGACCTTTTTAATATTTCAAAAACCTTAGGCCTTAGCTAGGCAGACTCTCAGCTAGCTCATCTAAATTAACCCGACTACCTAGTTCCATCCAGCCACGTGGCTAGCTAAACTTTCCAGGCCCATAATCACATTCTTCTCATGTCTCCTGGCAAAGGAGGTTCCTCTTTCTTCTTCCCAGAATTCCTTTCTGCTTCCCAGGAAGTCCCACCTTTCACTTCCTGTCAAGCTAATTGGCCATGATTTTTATTAAAGCTAATCAGAGACTGCCTTAGGTAGGTGAGGAAGGACAGAGATACAACTTCATACAGTGTACCCCAACATGCCAGCTCATGCCATGAGAGCCCTATGGGGACTTTTTTTTTTGACTCGGTCTTTCTTGCTTGGGAAAAGGAGTTTAATGACACTAAGAAAGGAAGAATAGTTATAGTGTCCACATGGGATGTTGTTTTGTTACCCTACCGGTACAGTGTGCTCTAACAGTTGCTCAGTTCCTTTCAGGCAGTCAGTTCCATTGAAAGCATGTGCTTTGAACACTGAGTCACAGAAGAAAGGTAGGGCCTACACAGGGGAGTTGTTCTAAGAAGTAAGAGAAAGGATGGAGACATAGCTCGGTTGGTACAAATGCTGTGCAAGCATAAAGACCCAGGTTTGATTACTAGACCTATGTAGAAATGAACACATGTAATCTCAGTGCTGGGAGGGACAGAGAGGCAAGTTTCTGGAGTTCATTGGCAAGCCAGCCTAGTTCAATTGGAGAGTTTCTGGTAGAAAGGAGAGACATCATTTAAAAAATTAAGGTGGATGGTGTCCTGAGGAGTGGAACACCAGAGGTTGACCTCTGGCCTTCACGCTTATGCACATACAACATGTGTTCTCCCTCCCTCCCTCCCTCCCTCCCTCTCTCTCTCTCTCTCTCTCTCTCTCTCTCTCTCTCTCTCTCACACACACACACACACACACAAACATGCAAAAATAAAGGCAGGCACCACTTCTCAAGATGTTGTATGCTTGGCTGGTGCTAAGGGCCACTCTTGGCCTGTTTGCAAACTGGGGTGAATTGTGTGCCATCTTCAAGAACAAAAACCAGAGGAGATTGAGCAGTGCAGGAATGTGGGGGTGGGGGGAGTGTGTGTGTGTGTGTGTGTGTGTGTGTGTGTGTGTGTAGCCTAGGGAACCTGTGCTGCAAGTGCAGAGCCAGGGCTTGTGAAGAGGGACACGGGCAGAGGGAGCAGGAGTTCCCACAGACTTCTGGGCGGCCTCCAGCAGCGAGGACCTCTGCAGTGCCTGCTGGCCCGCCAGGAGGTGTTTAAATGCTCGCTCCGGTTGGTTTCCCCAGCAATGAACGGAAGACTTTGGCAAGATAGATGTTTATGCCTAAGCCATTCTTTGCCTACGCTGACCCCTGAAATCTGTGCTTCTTTCAGAAGCCTCCAGTTTTTGCCCAGGCCTCTGGCCCTTGGTGGTTTTTGAAAATGTTAATTCTCTCTTCTCTGGCTTTCAGAGGCACAGAAAGGAGGAGTTAGCATTTACCCGGGGGTTCTCTGAGCTGAAGGGCTCTGGTGAATGAATGCCTAGTGGTTTTAGAATCATGGGAGAAGCTGGCCATCCCTGGCCTTTGCACCAGGCCAGGGTTCCTCTGAACAATTGCTGGCTCTTCATCTATGGCCAGCTGGAGAAGGGAGGCAGAGGTGTTGGCTGAGAGAAGCTTCTAACCTTCCTAAGTGTTTGCCTGCTGAAAATTCTAGATACTCTTTTAAGTGGATTAATACAGACTCAGCATGTCTATTATCTCCCCCTTCTTCCTTTTTAGTTTTTCTTGTTGGTACTGGGAATTGAACATACAGTTTCAGATGCTTACAAAAGATTATCTTGCCCCATCTCCCCTCCCTGCACCCCCCCCCCCCCGGACTGAACCCTGGGCTTTGAACATACTAGATGAATGTTCTACTAAGCCACACCCCCAACCATCCTTTTTATTGCTTTTAATTTTGAGATAGGGCCTCACTACTCGTCTACACTGGCCTTAAATTTGTCATCCTACTGCCTCGATCTTACAGGCTCTTTGGACTATGGGCACATGTCACTATGCCCAGGAACCATTTCTTTTTAGACTAGGGCCTTGAATATGAAACTTGGTTTGTTTCCTGGGGTCTATCAGTCTGCTTTCTGACAAGACCTGAGAAAAAATAAGGTTCATGAAATTACAGTTCACATGGCTCTGTGGTTTCTGGGTCTGTGTGGAGGTGAACATCATGACAGGGTGTATTTGGGGGAGTGAAAAAAAAAACAAAAACGTGTACCTCATAGGAAGCAGAGACTGGGAGCTGAAGATAATAAGAATAAGACACGCCCTCCAAAGATATGTCCCCTCCCCCCCCCCAGCTGCCACTTCCTCCGGGTGGGCCCCATTGCCTGACGTTCCCACTCCCTCCCAAGAGCTTATGAAGTTAGGAATTTATCAATCAATGGATGACCCTGATGATACAGTGGTGCCCTCAACTCCCCAAGCCCCATCTGTCAATACACTGTGGTCCTAGCATTTGCCTCTGAGCTTTGGGGACATTTCAGATGGAAGCCATGCCACTGGGGCAATGGGGATGGCCAGCAGAGACTCCCTCCTGCCTGCATCTCAGATAGGGCATGTGGTTTTCATCTGGTCACGGCTGCCCAGAAAG
This sequence comes from Mus minutoides, assembly GCA_902729485.2. Classification (NCBI taxonomy): domain Eukaryota; kingdom Metazoa; phylum Chordata; class Mammalia; order Rodentia; family Muridae; genus Mus; species Mus minutoides. The sequence goes on along the minus strand of LR752322.1, from coordinate 40,252 downwards.
TTAACAAGCACAAGCTACCATAATAGCGGGGCCTATCATGCTTCCAGGGGCTGTCACACCCTCAAGCCTGTATCCACTCCCTATACAAGGTGTTTCATGTTGACAGACAGCAGCCTCTTCCCTTAATCACCCTTGACCAGCTCCTCCCTACCCACAGGCCTAACTCCCATGTTCCAGAGGGCCACCTGTGCAGAAACTTCACGGCGAAATCTGAATGTCACTTTTATTTTTGATTAGGTCTTATCCTTCCTTATCTGAACTGGCTCTTCATAATATCCTGCAGAACTAGTCCTGTTGGGGAGAAATAAAAGTTCTTCACTTTGCAAAATGGCACATTTTGTGTCTAAATCATTGGCTATGCTTGTGATAGCATCACTGGGAGAGAGGCTCAGAATCCATGGGACAAGCTACAAGCATACTTTTGGCGTCCAAATTTCTTTCCAGGAAAACTTGTGCTAGAAAAGATATCCCACCAGTAGAGAGAATTAATGTGATTTTTTTTTTTTAATGTAGTGTTCAAAAGCTCTGATGATTTGGTAGGTGAAAGGTAGATTCCTGCTGGCATATAAAGTTGAGTGCATTACATTAACCATATCTGTCTCTTTTTGTTTCTATTGTCTTTTTTTTTTTTTTAATGGAGCTTATAAGTTCTCCGTATATTCCAGCTGGTCACCCTTTGTCATAGCTACAGGAGCTTGTCCCTAGCTGGCTGTTGGTTGATTACATCATCTCCTTGCATGCCTGTTATTTTTGTACAGATAGCTCTAACCGTGCCTTTACCCTGCGGAGTTTACGGGGAAACAGCTTGGCCTTTAACCCAACTCCAATCTTCCATCTGTGACGTCCTTCATTGCCGGTTGACAGCTGGTGCTTATAACCAAGTAGCTTCACACTGGCCTCGTCACCTCTTTCTAACAACCTCTTTTGTAGAGTTCAAGTTATTTTGTAGATGTTAAAAAAATAAAAAAAAAAACCTGTTTCCCCTGGGGAATTAATTCAGCAAAAGGACACTGGGGCTCTGGTGGGAGTAGAAAGAGTAAGGATGTGTCTTGCAAAATGTGACTTTGCACGGTTGTGAAAACCCCTTGAAGGGCATCTTGCCAGGCATCCTGGGTACCAACTGAAGAATCCATGGGGCAGTGAGTTGTAATAAAAGGGCTATTTTTTGCTCTTTCAAGCTCCTGCAGTCAGAGAGCTTGTGCTATTTCCAGCGTAGATGCGTTCTTGTGGTTGATGGATTCTGCCACTTCCTGGCTTGCAGGTCTATTCTTAGGATGGAAGTTCCACTCCATCTGTAGACAGAGCCTGTACCAGTGGCATATGGCCCTCAATGAGGGCCTGCCCGCCCTTTCGTACCAAGGTGGGAACCCCAGCCTATGGCCAGACACTCGGGTGTTTTCTCAACCAGGAGGTCAGTTTTCTAACCGTGGCTTTCCGGGTTCTGTAGAGATCCTCCAGGGTTTTTGCAGATGCCTAAGTAGCCTTGTGCCCATTGCTAATGGCGTTTTTGATCAGCCAAGTGTGCATCATTGATTGTGGATTTCGGGTCCCATAGAAGATTTTTGTTTTGACCTCATCAGCATTGAGCTGTCCCATATGCCCTGACCTAGACACTCATGGATTTTCTGTTTCTAAACTTGTACATTTCTGTAGCTTCCCTGCAATTACTTCACATAGGTGACTTTCCAAGAGGGGTCTCTGCTATCAGCTTCTGTGCTGAAATTTAGTTAGAAAAGGAAGTTGGGGACACATTCATCGAGTCTCAGACCTAAATCAACTTCAGAATTGGGGGTACTGCTTTCTTTTTGTCTCCTGGAACTGTGGTAGCATCAATACACACATGCCCTTGGAGTCAGGAGTGAACCTCCCCTACTGGCCACTCCATGACCCCCCCTCCCCCATACCTGCCCCAGAGTCATTTCTGGTGATGGAGAGCCCTGTTCTTCCTGTCGCAGGCAGGGAACGTGGTGACGGGAGAGATGGTGGAAGAGCTCATCCTCTCTGGAGCAGATATCATCAAAGTGGGAGTCGGACCAGGTGAGACCTGTGGAGAGCATGGTAGGGCTGACTGTGGCGAGCAGGGGCCTTGGGGCTTGGGGCTTGGGGCTCCTGGAAGGAGGCTCCATGGGAAACACAAAGTACTCAAGTTCAAGGCGCCTTCCTTTGGAAGATCTGATTTTCCCCGAGAAGCTCCTGAGATGCCACTGAACTGATGACCCCAGGCTCTTCCTACACAAGCAGACATGTGGTTGTGTGGTGAGGTTCTGACCAGAGTGTTAGTGTGGGAGAGCAGACTGCAAAGGTCACTTTGAAGAAAAAGGTCGGTGGGGAGTCCACGAGAACCGTTAATGAACCAGAATGGCTACGTCCATGTGAATGTTTGAAGGACCCCAAACACTTGTGACTAAGAGGCCACATTTGAACATAACCTGTGGCCCACTGGCTCCCCACCTGATACTAATCTACTGCTCAGGCACTAGAGCTAGCCATAGGCCTCTTGAATGAAGGAACCAACTAGAGCCAGTCCAGCCTTAACCTAGGAGTTGCAGTTTCTTATGGCGACTGGCTGGTGTTTGCCTTCCCGTTTCCCATAACCAAGCCTCCATCCTCACTGCCATGTTTTAACATTCTGCCCTGAACATGCATCATTACCCAGATACTAGCTTCAGAGATAAGAGAAGAAAGACTATAGACACTTGATCTGGGACTAAAAAATAACAGCAGATCACATGCATGCGTGTGTGTGTGTGTGTGCGCGCGCGCGCGCGCGCGCGCGCGCGCGCGCGCGCGCACACACACACACACACACACACACACACACACACACACACGCTAAAAAGCAACAACCTTCTGCCCTCAAAATACAGTCTTTTAAGAAGGAATCAGACAGGAATCATGTGCAAGGACCATGTGTGCCATTGTAGGAAGAGGACCCTTGTGCTGTGATCTAGCACAAGGAGGAGACTGCGTGAAAGCATTTACTGGAAAAATGGCCCAGTCTGCTCTCAAAGCAGGCCGGCTTTTAATCTACAGGGAGACTTCAAGCTCTGCTGTTACCTGTGGTTTTCCTCAATGCCACCCACTTAGGTGGTGAATAACTTTCTGAGCAAGAAAAATGGTCCCCGGGCTGCCCCAAAAGCAGCACTTAAGAGACCCCACAAGTCCTGCAGGAGGAGGAGGAGGAGGAGGAGGAGGAGGAGGAGAGCCTTGGTGGAGCAGGAGTGACGGTGACTCATTCATGCTTGAGTTTCTGCATTCTTTCCATGCTATTTATAGTGTTCTTGTGCATGAGGCCTGTTCTCAGTGTCAGGCAGACGGGAGTGTGAAATCTCCAGAGCTTACTACCCGGCAGGGGAAACAGACCCCAGCACTCCCACACAGATAATGACTGAAATCCGGCTCCTCAAAAGACAATGTATGTGCGCTGCACAGTTTCCCTGGGGCAGTGAAATTTTAAGGTGGAGCCTGAAAAATGGAGAAGATGTGGGAGTAGGGAGTGTTACATGGAAAGGGGAGGGGAAGCAGGTGGGACATGGAGGTGGGTACTCACTTGATTAGAAGTGGGTCATGGGACATAGGATCGGGATACTGGTGTTTCCTGGACCCGAAAGAAGACAACCAGGACTGAATGGGACATTTGGGGCAGGAAGAGGCAAGGGAGGAAGATATCCACGTGTTAGCAAAAGCCAAGTTGACCCCAGGTTCTGGGCAAGTGGTTCTCAACCTATGGGTCGTGACCCCTTCCTTTGGCAGTCGAAAGATCTTTTTGCAAAGGTCACATGTGAAGGATCCCACCTATCAGATACTCACAAGAATCACATGCCAGATCTCCTGCCTATCAGATATTTACGTCATGATCCACAACAGTAACAAAATTACAGTTATGGAGTAGCGATGAAATAATTTTATGGTTGGGGGTCAGCCCAGCATCGGGGAATGTCTTACAGGGTCACAGCGTTAGGAAGGTTGGGAACCGCTGCCTTAGGCTGAGTGAGGTCCAGGGAGATGGGGTGGATGGTATAGCATGAGGTTAAGGCAGATGGATGGAAGCTGGGCTGTGTTTGGCCCAGGGTTGAGTAATCAGAATACAGTTGTGTGGCTTCCTCGATCCAAGGGTTTGTAATGTAAAGGTCAAACCCTGGGACATGGTTTTCTTCACTCTAATGCAAATTCATTCCACCACAACCACACCAGGTGGGTTTGAATTTTTAGTCCCCTAGCCTGGGCAGTGAGGGGTTTGACAGAAGGAGGGGATGAGAAAGCCAGAAGGCTGGGAAGATTTCGGGTGACCCCTGGAAGTAGAGTCTGAATGTGTGGAGGGAGGGGAGGCTTCCATGCTCAACCATTGCTGGGAGACTTGGTGGGGGAGTGGGGAAGCATGGTACCAGGAAGGATGTTGAAGGTTGTGTGGGCTATGACGTGTAGGACATTTTCCCTTGATGATGGTGAGGACTTGAGGGGCTTAAATGACCAGTGGGGTAGTGTATTGTGAGACCATGTTGCCTGCCCCATCAGCGTATGCCCACTGTTGGGGAAAAGTCGCCCTTCACTGGGGCAGGGCCATAAGACGGGCGAAGGGCTGTCGTTTTCTATTGTGTTCGACTCACGCAGAACCCTCCCTGAGTCCACCTCTCCACACAGGTTCTGTGTGCACCACCCGAACCAAGACAGGAGTGGGCTACCCGCAGCTGAGTGCCGTGATAGAGTGTGCTGACTCCGCCCATGGCCTCAAGGGGCACATCATCTCTGTGAGTATTAGGGTCTGGGAGCCTCTGGGGACCCTGAGGGGAGATCTTTGCCCTGCCTCTGAGGGCCCATGCTGCCTTCAAATACCCTCTTTCCAAAAATACCACGTTTACGGGTACTAGGGATCTGGATGTCAGTAATGAATTTGGGAGGGGTAGGCTACGGGTCATCATATCTCAGATTCAGGAGTTGGGAAATGCTTGGGGAAGCGATAAGGAAATGTTTGGGGGGGGGTTGTTACACTTGAGATGACAGAAGGAAAAATTAAAATGAAGTCACTGTTTGGAGCGGGGAGGGGGAGGGGGTAGAAATGCAGATCGCAGATGAGTTCTTGGGAGAGTGTGGCTAAGAACTCTGTATGTGGGAGTTGCGGGGGTGGGGGGGAGGGTGCGTGTGAAAAACTAGGACTTTCTTCTCAGCCCAATGGGAAGGAAGTTATTGACGATGTCGAAGCAGGAGGTTGCAAGTGGGCAGATTGCTTTTTCAGCAACCAATAGGCTGGCTCCTCTGGGAAGGGTTAAGAAGGGGTGGGACACCAGAAGGGCATTTGGGGAACAGAATTAAGCTTTGGCAGTGGAGTTGGTGTTTCCCGGGCTGGTCAAGGAGGAAGATTCCACATTGGCCTCACGGGCTGGTTTCTTAAGAATGGCTACAGAGGAACAAGACCACCCTGGATTTGTAGGTTCATGTTGGTTTCTGAGGGGCGTGACAGGCACCAAGGTAGATTCATGGTTGGAGACCTGGTAGGTAGAGAGTCTAGTAGCCTTGGGAATTTGTGAGCGGGTGGGGAAGCAGAGGGATGCACAGGTGGGAAGGGAACCTCAGACCTTGAGTCAGCAGGAGCTTCTGACAGGAAGGAGGAGGAGTGAGCTGAGGCGACCGGATGCTTCCACCTCACCCGTGACTTGTGGAGGGCAGTGTCAGTCAAGGTGTGGGAAGGAAGGAGTTGAGCATGGCACGAGTATTCCGACAGAACTCCTGGGATGGTGATCATTACCAGCCATCAAACGCACCTATTCCATCCACATCATTCACAGAACCACCCTGTAGACTACTGCCAAGAGTTACATGATTTGAGCTACATACTACAGGTCCATGCTGTAGTGAACCATGGTACCTGCTTGGTTAGTTGAGATGATGGATGGATGGATGGATGGATGGATGATGGATGCATGGATGGGTGGATAGATGATGTGCCCAGCTGTTCCTTGGCATTCCCTAGGGACAGAGTCCAGCACTCTCATGGGAAACCACAGCCCACAGAGGTTCACGTCTCTCCCTGTGCACAGTGGACTGGTAGTGGGGTATAACCTCCACAGCTATTCCCACATACTTTAAATTGTCTCCAGATTACCTAATACAGTGTAAATGGTAGGTAAACAATCGCTACCCTGCATTGCTTAGGGGATAACAAGGAAGTCTGTGCACATTTAGTACAGGTGAAGATTTTTTTATTAAGCATTTTTATCTGCAGTTGGTTGAACAAATAGGTTTTAAAAATCATAACTATGTAAGATATACTACTTACCTTCTTTCCTTCCCTCTTTTTCTATTCTTTTCCCCTCTCCCTCTCTTATCCATCCATCCACCCACCCACCCACCCACCCACCCATCCGTGCACATTTTTGTATACATGTACAATTACACATTGCATTCAGAGTGATGTTACATTTTTAACGGTTCATAGCAGTGCTGATTTGACTTGAATGTATCAAGCCTTCCAGTCATTTGACTTAGGCAGTTGCCAGGCTTCCACATGAGCTTGCTGATAGATTATCCTGCAAGTCCAAACATAAGAACTCAGGCCATCATCACTGTGGAGTGCTGCCTTGTTGGCTTTGGCGCCATTCCACAGCCTGTGGAAATCTCAGGCTCCGGCTTCTGTTTCATGGTAGCCTCGCGGTGGTGTTCTAGCCCCGCATGCTTGGCTTAGTGAGCGCTCAGGGTAAGAAACCCCCAGGAGCCAGGCGTTAACCAGTACTGCAGATGGCTCGCTGATGCCACAGCTTTATTCCAGGTGTCAGCTCACACTGCACATGGCCTGTGTTACTTCTGTTTCCTTATTCAGTAGGCGTCTGCTCGCCCGTTCATTCAGAAAGTATCTACAATGTCTGTGGTTCTCAACCTTCCTAAGGCTGCGACCCTTTAATACAGTTCCTCATGTCGTGCTGACTCCCCAACCGTAAAATAATTTCATATCTGTAAGTTTGCTTCTGTTATGAGTCATAAACTAAATATTTTATATGTGGGTTATCTGATATAAGGCCCCTGTGAAAGCATTCAACACCCAAAGGTGCTACTATGTGTACACACTAGAATGAATGAAAAAAGGTTAATGATAGTTCTATAACTAACACACACACACACACACACACACACACACACACACACACACACACACAGTACTTTTTCAGGTTTTGCTCCACTGAGAAGAACACACATTTATTGAAGTATCATGTAAAAAAGCTGACAGAGCTGCGAATCTGCATTTGCAAGCAAGGACACTTAACTTAGCAGGAGCTACCCAGGAATCCCAGGCTCTTGTTGGCCAGTGGCTCCCAAAGTTTCTGTCAAGACCTAGCTCCGAGAAACCTCTCCAAGAAGCTTGTGTTTACACATACACATTTCCTGGCCTGCATCCCAACGAATTAACCATTTCTGAGGTTGGCTCTAGTTGTGTGACTTTTCCAGGGGAGACAGGAACAAACGTCTGTTCACCCTAGATTGGACACCGATGCCTGAATGAAGAAATGATCCCACCCAAATGCAGCTTAGTGAACCAATAATTATTGAGGCTTACTTCACAGGGGGGAGGAGTTACAGGGATGTGTGTGTGTGTGTGTGTGTGTGTGTGTGTGTGTGTGTGAAGAACTACCCCAGCATGAGTGATCGCCTCACAGTACTGCCTGAATGCAGCTCCAACCACAGCTACCTCCATTAAGAGCCTACACCACATGCAGCTGGGTAGGAAGGTGTGCGTGCGTGTGTGGGTGTGTGGCTGGACTCTGTGGGGTAGGTCTGATAACCATCCCCACCCCTTCTGTCTAGGAGGATATGTTAACAGGCCTGAGCTTTCCAGGGTCTCTCATGTGCAGGCCATCCTGGTTGCCCCAGTTTTGTGACATCTGGAGGACAGAGTTGCACCAGAGCCCCCAAAGCCTCGGGTGTGATTGTAAGTCCCTTTCCTGTCTTCACCATCAGGGCTCTCCGTGGCTCTGTGTCACACACACATCTTGAATGGCTGCTGCTGGCAACTGACGGGAGATCCTGTTGGGCTTCTAAGGTGTGAATGAGGGAATAAGTGAGTGACACCGGGCTTCTGAGGCAGGCGTTAGTGCGGCCCACCATCCTGTGATTTTTTTTTTCCAGGTGCTCACATGATAAATCCTAGTGTAACCCAAAGCTACTTAGGAGTGCACAAAGGGTATTCTGAAGTCACGTTGCTGGGGACTCAGACTAAGAGAAGCTTGCGTTTATGTAATCTGATTATGGGCTGCAGTCCTGTGTGTAGAGCTGGTTTTAATTTTTATGCCTTTATTGTGTGTGTCTATATAATCCTGGACACCAGTGAAGGTCAGAGGACACCTTGAGGGAGACGGTTTTCTCCTACCATGTGGAAACAGTCTCTTGTTGCTGTGCTGTGTGCTCCAGGATAGCTGCCTCATAACCTTCTCTGCTTGATTCTTGTCTCTACACCTCATCAGGGGAATGCTGGGGGTCACGGGTGCATGTCACCACCTCCTGCTTTTCATGTGGGTTCTGGGGATTGGATTAGGAGTGACTTGGGTCATCGGGTTTGCATAGCTTCCACTTCTAGCCGCCCAACCAGCTCCCGGAGCTGGTTTTTATCCAAGATATAAAACTCTAGAGAGCGAACGGGGTAAGCAAGGGATGTGTGAAGTGGAAAGCAAACATTTGGAGGTGAAGAGAAACAAGCCCGGAAGCAGTCACGTGGCTTCCGTGATGTCACACTGAGGGCTTTGCCCAGATACCTGACTCTTAAAATAGTCAGGCTTCACGGGAGCCACTCGAGAACCATGCACTTGACTGAGCAAGTAGTTACCCTTAGAAATGTTTGGCAGGAAAGACTGAGTCTTCATTACCTCCCCACTGATCAGAGCTGCAAGCTAGTGGGATTAAAAACATTTTGTTTATGCTCATATATATATTATACATGTAATATATAATATATATATGTTACACATGTAATATATAATATATATATACATATATTATGCATGTAATATATAATGTATACATAATATTATACATAAATATTATATGTACATATGTATAATATTATGTATATACATATATATTATACATATATATTGATGATGTCTGTCTCTGATTCCTCCTGCCTCTACATTCTGAGTGATAGGGTCACAGACATCTATCAGCAAGGATAGCTAAGCAGCAGGTTTTGAACCCTCTTCCTTGGAGTGTGGGGGCCAATTAGGTGATGGAGAAAGACTAAGGCGCCTGGTATGTGTGTGTGTGTGTGGGTGCAGGCCTGTGATCCCAGCATCCAGGAGGTTGACATAGTGAGACTCTGTCTCCAGCCAAACAGAAGAGTGTTGAGTCACTTTCGGGGTGTGTCTTAGTCAGGGTTTCTATTCCTGCACAAACACCATGACCAAGAAGCAAGTTGGGGAGGAAAGGGTTTATTTGGCTTACACTTCCATACCGCTGTTCATCACCAAGGAAGCCAGGACTGTAACTCAAGCAGGTCAGAAAGCAGGAGCTGATGCAGAAGCCATGGAGGGATGTTCCTTACTGGCTTGCTTCCCCTGG